>NDGN011467108.1:0-12249 GCA_002564285.1 Tympanoctomys barrerae
GTGTAAGCACCGGGCCACAGGGCAGGGTCCTGTAGCCTGGACACCTGGCCCATGCCAGTGCGCATGCACATGCGTGTGTACGTGTGTGTGTGTGTAAGCACCGGGCCACAGGGCAGGGTCCCTCCATGGCACTAGCTCACACTGCCCCCAGTTGTGCTCAGCCCTCCCGGCTTGAGTCTGAGGGGTACTCAGAACGCTGCTCTCTACGCCAACTAGGCAGTTCTGTATTTTCCAATGGAGTCGTCCGGAAAATTGGATTTCAGAGAAACCTTTATTTTCACCCTCAATATCTTTTGAGTACACTTAATGTTTAAATGACAAACACCTAAAGGGTAATATTTCCAACCGGATGCCACCTAAAAGTTTTAGTTTGTAAGTATGTATGTATGTATACATGTATGTATTTAGTACAGGGTCTACAAGGTCTCACTACATAAGTCAGGGTCGTAGTGCTTCTCCCGTTTACAGCCTCCCAAGTGCTAGGATTACAGACGTGCCCCACCATTCCCAGTCTCAGTTGCCATCTCAGTGCACCCGAGGGTGGGGCTGGCCTGGCGCATGGGGATCGAACCCCAGCTGCTGCGCTCTTCTAAGCAGCAGCTTTAGTCCACTGAGCTATCTGGCTGGCCCTGCCTCCTAAATGTTTTAAAGATCACTCCATCTTCAACAGTGGAAGAGATTAACATGTCCATGGCAGCCCTACAGGAGAGAGGACCTGGGCAGAGGTGGGGCTTAAGGCTGCCCAGCCGGGAAGTGCTGCGGTTATGCGTCACGATGCCGACTCGCGCGTCCAGCTTTCTCCCAGTTTAACGCGTGCAGGCAGAGATCACGTACAGCTCTTATCTTACATGTTTAGGTTCATGTCTCATTTTCAGCCCATGCTAAAAAGCAAGGGTGTGGTTGGCAACACCTTCACTGGGCTCAGAGGAAGGAAGCTGGAGCTGCAGGTTTGGGTCTGAATTCATTCTTTGTGTAAGGAACGAGAGGGCAGCCTGAGCCCCCAATTTCCCAAATGGATGCCACCCCATTTGGCCAAAGGGGGCCAAATCACAAATAAAGCAGGAAAGGAAACACCAGGGGTGCTGAGCTGGGGACAGACAGCCCCTAGGCCCCTGGGGCCTGGCACTGCTGGAGGTGGCTTGCCCATCGCAGTACGGGAGGGACTGCTTCGGGAGGGAGCAGAGAGAAGCCGGGGACTCTGGGACAAAGCCGCGGCACCCAGCCTGGCCCCCCAGAGTCAGGCACCCGCAGGAGCTGTGCCCGGTGAGGAGACTCCCGCCCTGAGGTTTCCTGTGCAGGGTCTGTTACAGCCCAGCCTATGCACTGTGAGGAAAAGATGCACCGTTAGGGTGGTCCGAGCCACACACAGCTGCTGGCTGTCTTCAATACAGCTGTACTGCAACCCGGCCCACTCTCCTGCCCTGTCCCTGGTTGAGACGGGAGTACTGACAGAACATCTGGCGTCCAGAGGTGAAAATATTTGCTTTTTGAGGGGCTCTTTTTCTGTTCTTTTTCTCTCTTTTTTTTTCTCTTTACACTAGGAGTACGTTTACCGACACCTGGCCTAAGGAACCCTCAAGATGTGAGCACGCTGGACGCTGGGCGCACAGCTGCAGCCCCGGCGCTCTGGGAGGCTGAACAGGAGGGTGGCAGGTCTGAGTCAGCTTGGCCGACTTAGCAAGTCAGTGAGGCTTCTCAGAATAAAAAGAAACAAGAAAGGGACTGGGAAGTAGCTCAGAGCAAAGGCCCTGCACACAACTCCCAGTGCTGCAAAAGAAGCAAACAATGCCTCCCTCTACTTTAAACCACTCTCCCCATCCAGGCCCCCTTCTGGTGCGCCCCACACCAGCAGCGGGGTCTGCCCACTCGGGTTTCATTCCGCAGTGCTGTCCCTACATCCTGTTTTCCAGCATTAAACTCAGCTTCCTCCCGGGTTGGTAACTGTTGGGAAACTAGTAACTGCTGGAAACTGGCTTTGGCCCTGACCGGAGGCGGCAGCGGCGAGCTGGTGATTTACACGCCCCGGGACGCTTGGGTGCAGCTGCCTGAGTGGCTGGGCGGTGCAGCGCGGGAGCCCCGGAGCCCGGCAAGGCCCGGGCGGTGCTGCTTCGGCCAGAGTCTCCGGAGACACCGCCCGTCACCGCGGAGCGCACCGCGGAGCCCGCCCCGTCTGCCCCAGCGGCCGGCACTCCCGGCTCCTCACCAGCAAGACTGACAGGAGGCGGCTGGGCTCTTGCTGTCAGAACCCGGACCCGGTCCTGCGCCACCCGAGCGCCGGACATCAGTTTAGCATCAGTTTAGCGGCACCAAGCCAGCCTTATGTATAGAAGGAGGAGACTAGATACCAAAGACCAGGTTGTCATAGCGAATAAAAACCATCTTTTACGAAAATTGATTTCTGACATAAACATACACACGCACAAGGAGAGACTGAAAACTACAGCTGTTTACTTTTTTTTTCTTCCGGAACTGGGGATTGAACTCAGGCCCCTGCGCTTGCCAGAGAAGCGCTTATTCCACTGAGCCATCTCCCCGGCCCCAACATTTTGAAAAGTAGAGTAGAGTGAAAGACACACCGGCCCCCTGCTTTGAATGCACTCATCCCGCCGTCCCCGCCGCTTCCCGGAGCAGCTCTGGAAACCTCCTCTGTGCGTGTCGTTCCGAGGTGTGATAGAAAGTGCCCCCTGGTGCCACCCAAGGGGAAGGCAGGTGTGAGGACCCCGGCGCAGCGCCCCCAGGCTGCCAGCGGCGAGGAGCGTGGGAACAGTGCGTGGATCACGCGATCGCACTCCGGCCTACTGGCCCTGGATTCCCCCGACACAGCTGGAGCGCGGCTGGGACCCTTTCCTGAGCCGCATTTGTGCTGCCTTCAGAGTTGGGAGGGGAGCTCGCCACGGGACAGCACAACGCGTGTCCAGGAGGCTCCAGGCGCTGCGGCAGGGCTAGGAGGCCAGGGGAAGGCCTCGGTCCCCACCTGCCCTGACAGCATGGTAGGTGGCATCTGCCACTTCCGTGACGACCGCCGAAGGACAGGTGTATTTGCCTAAAGAGATGAGTCAGTTCTTTGTATTTCCAGGACTAACTGAAGGACAAGGGAGTTAGACAGAAATTTTAGAAAAATAGCCACGTTTTGTCACTGGGTCTCCTAAATTTATGACTTTTGTTAAGACCATAACTTGTATTCTACTATGTAGTCTTTTAACATGGATTTTTTACTTTTGACCTAAGTAATAATATCGGTGCAATGACTAGTTTTATGCAACAGTTTTTTGTCTAATACATGTTTGACTAAGTAAGTAATTATACCGGGTTTAAAAATTCACGTACCAGGCTAGGGTGATAGCTCAGTGGTCTAGGTGCGTGCCTAGCAGGTGCAAGGATCTGGGTTTGATCTCCAGTACCACATGTCATGCCAGCCCTGGGTGCTGAGCCAGCCAGCGAAACCAGGCGTGGTAGCACATGCCTGTGATCCCAGCACTGGGGAGGCTGAGATAGGAGGATCAGAACGAGTCTGAGCTGTGTAGCGAGACTCTGTACCAAGTAAATAAATAAATAAAAGATTAAAAACAAATTCACACACCATCCCAGTTAGTGGGGCACTTGGTGTCATCTGGGAAATCCACGCCCCAGACCTCTGGCTCAGTCCCATCTACCCTAAAGCAGTCAGAGCCACCTTCTGCGAGATGTGGCTTGAGCTCTCTGGAGAAACTCCAAGCCCGTCTCTAGGCCGAGGGGCACAGCAGGGCCTTCCTCTCACCCCCAGGTCCATGGCCGAGACGCATGCACTGCACATGCTCACGAGCGCCTGCTCTGCCCCTGTCCTCGTCACTGGGTCTGGTGACACATCAGCTCCACGCTCTCTGCCCTTTGATGGCTGCCCACTTGGCCACAAGCATGATGGGGCCACGAGTCCTGCTCACGCATATCACATTCAGAACGGCATGGCCGCTCCATGGGCCTGCAAACCACATGTGGACGACACACAGTGGCTCCAGTCAAATGTCTGGTGCAGGAACGAATGAGTGAATGAACAAAGGCTTGGATGGACAGATGGGCAGACGGAGGGATGGGCAGATAGTGTGCAGATTGAAGGTGGGGAGGAGTAGACAGTGTTTAGTGACCGAGTTTCACCCCCGGGACCATGTCAGTAAATGATTCGGTCACTAAAGGGGGACTTGGATGTGCACACTGTGCATTCAGAACAAGGAGAGGGCCAAAGCATGCCCCAACTTGACTGCAGCGTACAGCAGAAGGTACAGCCACAGCACCGCACTGTGCGGTCCAACCGGCCAAGCGACGGTACTGTACAGACGGTGCGCGTACAGGAGACACAGAGGCGCTGTAGAGAAAGAAAGCCAAGAGGGCTGCTGCGGGGGCTAGTTCCAGTCTGTTACGATTGTTACGCTGTCAACTTGAGAAGTTTAAAAGTTTACAGCAACTCAGCAGGCGGACGGGCCCTCGCTTCGTAAACATCCTGTGTCTATGCAAGAGGAGGCCAGGAGGTGGTGTAGGTGTAGCGGGCCTCCCTGGAGCGCAGAGCCTGCTGACGGTATGGGGGAGGCAGCCTGTCTTCCCCTGTTGCTCTTGTTGCTTTGCGGTCATGCCACCCCGCCTGGGAGCCAGCTGATTAGGGACTGAAACCTCCACAAGCCGTGAGCTAAATGCACCTTTCCTTCTTTAATATGGGTGTAGGGTATTTTGTCTCAGCAATGAGGAACAGCAACCAGGACAGAATTGTGACGGGTCTGCTCCCATGCAAAGGTCCCGAGGCCACCAAGCAGCCACTCCTAGGCTGGCTTCCCTCTTCCTCCCTGCCTCTCTTAACTGGGAACTTCCTCTTTTGCTTCTGAGCCCCAAGCGTCCCCCAATCAGCGCCTGTTATATCACCATACCTGCGCAAGCTCCGCCCCCAACCTGGCCCCATTATCTCCCCCGCTTCTGCCCTGGGCCCTCCCTGCTCTTCCGCAGCCCTTCCACTCAGAACAATATAGGATTTCTTTCCCTCTGCCCCGTTTCTCATTCGTGCCAGAGGAAGGTACCTTACAATTTCCAGCAACAGCAATAACAAGAAATAACTAAGACACAGTCCTCAGACAGGTAGGCTGTTAAACAAGGAGCATTTGCAAAAGGGTCTGAACTGGAGGCCTGGTGTCTTTAACCTCCGTCCGCAGGTATTTAACACATATCTGTGCTTGGGGCAGGGTGTCAGCCTGCGAGGTCACCAGAGTTCTTGCCCCAGGGACCCAGAATAAGCAGGTTCCTGAACGCTGGCCCGCCTCGGCCAGCAGCTGGCTGCAGTGAAGAGCTTTGAAGTGCTTACCTTCCGCAAACCTCTTTCCTAAGTCGCTCCCCCAGTTAAGACCCCTCAGGGAACACTTTTTATCTGAAAAGCACCAGGACTGTATCTGGCAGCTCCAAAGCGTCCCCTGCGAAGGTCGGTCGGTGAGTATAACCTTATGGTTCACCTGGGACACCTCCTGTGCACAGAAGACTTCAGGGCACGCTTGGTGCGCAGCTGTGTGGGCCGTGTGCCTTCTCCGCGGATGTGCGTAGCTCCGCCTGCGCAGCTGCCCACAGGTCTCACTGGAATTCATTCATCAGAGGCTTGCAGGGCTGGAGAGAGCGAGGGCTGGTTCCTCCAGCACCAGGCCTGCTTCCCTGCGATGCTGTGTCACATGGACCCGTGTAGAATCCACAGGTCTTTTACCCACGGAATTCAGGAGCGCCAGCAGCACTGGACCCGCTCTCCTCCCAGACCTCATGGGCAGGCCAGATCAGAACCTGCCTGTTACGTCGGGCTTTAGAGGTCCATCAGGAGCAGGTTCTTCCCAGTTCAGAGAAGAAAGCAGAGGAGAACGGATGAAAGAACGAAAGTTAGCAAACTTGGCTTCCAGTCACCGGCAGCAGTCAGCCCTGATGAGCCAGCTGGCTGCACACGACCAGCTTGATTCAGCTTCGGAAGCCGCAGCCCAGCCCAGCCCACCGTAGCCACGCCATCAACAGCTCCACACAATGTGGCCCAGGCGCTGCAGAGGGCCAACAAGAGCTTCCGAGCGTCTGGGCAGCATCTGCTCCCGCTTGGGCCTGGAGCCCCCTAGCAGACCCTCTCATTTTCAGAGCATCGGTGAGGGAATGAGGCCCCCCAAAACGCCCGCACTGTGAGATGCTCAGGCGTAGCCTGCAGCTAAGCAGGATCTCACCAGATCAGCAGCCGGCTCACCTACAGGAAGCCCTGCCCCCCCATGGCCGAGCTTCCGCGGGACATTGACCTCTCTGGCTTCGCAGCGGCCCCCTCCCACTGCTGGGGCCTGCTCCCCAGGGAGGTGGCGGGTGAATCCTCCCAGCATGTTACAGCCCTCTCTCAGCGGGAAGCGGGGCTTCAGGGCTCGCAAAGCCATGGGCAGGCTTCGACCCCGACAGTGGCTGTTCCACGCTGCCGAGCGACCCGAAATTCCCAAAGCGGCCCAGGATGCGACATTTCCAAGTTAGCGTTTACATGCGGGTATCCCAATTGGGAAGATGCATGCTTATGGAAGATGTATCCTGCACGCTTGCAGTCCCAGGGAGCAGATGCCCCAGCTCCTCCCAGGCCCCGGGGGGCAGCTGAAGGCCCCTGGCGTGCTGTCTTCTCAAGAAGCTGTGCACCCCAGCTCAGTCCTGGGCCCTTGGCCACAGGGGCGCTCTCCTCATCCTGCCCTTTCTTTCCTTAAAACTGTGCATCAAAATGATACCTTGTGCATCCCTTTGTGCATCAATTTTGACTTTTAAAGTCCTCGTGCTGAAACATCCCAGGGTGGTGCATGGCGCAGGCCCCTGTGTTTTGCTGGGCTCCGTGCTGGTCCACCAGGCAGGCCTCGGGCTCCTTACTTCGCATGCTGGCTCCAGGGAACCACCTCAGGCCAACGCAGCTGCAAAGGAGGCCCAGAGGGTGGCACAGGGGCACCCAGGGCTCAGCTCCCGTCGGGGCCACTCCAGCCTCAGTGTCCTGCGCCTGGCTGCAGGTCAGGGAGAAGACAGTGTGTATGTGTGGGGGCAGTGGGCATGCATGTGACCGAGGCTGGTCTGCTCTCTGCTCTCAGCAGTCCACACGTGTCAGTGCACACGGCCCTGCCCACTTTTGGCCCAAGGGCAGCTGGGGAAGAGGCCTGTGTTGGCGCACACCTGCTGTCTCAATGCCCTGAGAGGCTGATGCAGGAGGATCATGAGTTTGAGCCCAGCCCTGGCAACTTAGCAATTTAGCAAGCCCCTGTCTCAAAAGAGAAAAATACGGGTTGGGGTACAGCTCAGTGCAGAGGCCCAGGGCACCAGCCACTCCTGAGGTCTCAGTTCCCCAAATGGGAAGGATGGGTTTAGTGACCTGCTTGCTGCCACCAGCGGCAGGCTGACAAGCCACCGTGGTGAGCTCCTGTTCCCTGCTGGCAGGGACAGCCGGGCTCTGCGGTATCTCCTCCAGTGTCGGTGCCTACCTGGCCCCTGCAGCAGCTGGGGGGGCAGGGCAAGGCCAGGCCTGGGACACAATGGTGCGCCCCGAAAGCTGGGTGTGGCAGGGCCGGAAGCTAAGCCTTGCAGTGGGAGCAAAGCAGGCCGGCGTCAGGCTGCCAAGGTCCAGGGACCTGGCCTTGCCGCAGAAGCACTGTTCAGGGCTCCATTGGCCTAAGCTGTCCTCCTCTGCTTCCTTACTCCCAAGATGCACAGGCCTCACTCGGGGCCTCCAGCGTCACCCCTGGGCTTCTGCAGCCCTGACTCGCCTGTTCTGCTCAGCTCTGTTGATGTAGGGACCTTTATGAGCCCCCAAGTGAAATAAGCAATTAGCGAGAAGAAATGAAAGCAGCTGTGTGCGCCCTCCTGCATGGGAAGAGCCCTGGGCACTGCGGAGCCCCACCCGAGCTGATGTCTACCTTTAGTTGCTACACCTGGCCTTACACGTAGTGCTGGAAAGCCAGGCACCAGTGCGTGCAAGGGAAAGCCTCCTGGCTCTGGGAGCTCACTGTGAGCGGCCCCTGGGAGCTCCGCCTGTACCCCAGGCCAGCTTCCCATCCACAGCTGCCAGGGGCTGCACCTGCTGCCACCATCTGGTCCAGGGGTGCTCAGTGTCCATATGCTGCTCAGCCACAGGGATGGTCCTGGGTCCCACTGGAGGGGCCGCAGGACCTGGCGGAGGTGCACACTTGGTGCCTGACTCCTGCCCTCCTGCTGTGTGTTGGGCACTGTGCCAAGGCAGGGCAAGCACCTGGAGGACTCAGGGACAGACCCAGGGATGGCCTGGGACAGACCCAGGGATGGCCTGCGCCAGCCGGCCCCAGGACCGAGCCAGTGGGAGGAGCCAGGCAGAGCTGGAAGATCCAGAAATGGGGGCAGCAGTGCCTGGGCCACCAGTGGGGATAGCAGCAGGTCTCCCAGGCTGGGACAGTGCTGGCCTGGGGTGGACGTGGCACCTAGGAGTCTTCAGCTGGGGGTGCAGCAGGCAGGGAGTGGGCACAATGGACCCAGAGTGCAGCTCTGCCTGGGATGCAGTGGCTTCGGACTAACTGTGGACAGCAAGTGGCAATGTCAAGACGGGGGCGGGGGTAGGGGAGTTCCCACTGCGTGTAGAGTAAATGCAAGCGCCTCCCGGGCTCTGCTCCCTCTCCACTTCATTTCAGCACCCGCCTGAGAGCCTGCTTTTCTCTCTCGGTGTCTCCACCGCCGGTGTTCAGTTGCTTGCTGCGCTCTTCCCACTCCCAGGCTCCTGGGCCACGGGCGAAGGCACCCTCGATCCATCTCATTCCTGACGAGCATGTCTAGCACCCAGCAGCTGCTCAGTAAGCTGGCTCTGAGGTGTCAGCGGTCCTTTTCCCTGCTTCTCAGAGGAGAACAGAGGGCTGGATTCTGCTGCGCAGGCGCACTGGGAAGTCAGGGGTGGGGGAGGGGTGCGGCGCTGGTGCAGAGGGCCCTGAAGGGGGACAGCCCCAACGCACTTTGAGGTAGAGGAGCTGGAGGCTGTGCACCCCGCTGTGTAGCCTGCGGAGGGCGCATTTACGGGGCGTGACGTCCACGCCGCACTGAACTCTGTGGCCAAGAGTTCAGGATTCCAGCCCTGGCATCACCTCCGAGCCCAGCGGAGCAGTGAGCACCGTGCAGCCGTGCAAGAGCCCTGGGGAGCAGGGCTGGAGCGCCCCGGAACGAGAGGCTGTGGAGCTGCCAGCTGCAGGTTCCGCTTTTCCCAGACTGCTTCTCTCCTTTCTTCTTTGCGGAGGAGGAGGAGAGAATGACCTAGATGGTTTCCCGTCTGTTCGGTGTAGCTTCAGCAGCGGTTCCTCGTGGTGCGTGTCTACTTCTCAGGTGTCCGTGGCTCCCACGGCAGCTCTGTCAGTCCCCCCAGCCTGCACCCGGAGCTCCACGTCCCACATCCAGCTCTGGGGCACCCGACTGCTGGAAATCAGAACGTGCAGGGAGAGATTTGAGAATATCAATTGGTTCTTTTTTCCACCCTCTAATTAAGAGCTGCCAAGAGCGAACTTTCTGAGGTGAGACACACACAGAGAAGATAAATGGATTTTTAATTTGGGTCATTGACAAGGTCGGCCACAGAACTATGTTATTGTTATTCTTTTTTTTCCAACCAAGCCTTCATTAACTTTCTTTTAAAGAGCAGTGCAAAGAATTCTGGGCTTTTGATGAGCCTACTCTCTTTCCTCTGCTATTCATTGTCTTGTGGAGCCCTTGGAAGTGGGTCTGCCCTTGCCGTCCTTGTCCTCCTGGGAGCTCTGTGTCAGGCGCACCCAATGGTGCTCCAGTGGCTGGGACGAGGGTGGCACAGGGAGAGACCACAGCACCATGCATGTCCCAGCTGAAGACCTGGCCAAGTAGAACCCTGCCCTGTCCACCCACTCTGGAGGGGGACACCTACTGCCAGGCTCTTGTCACCTCCTGGCCTCATGGCTCGAGGTGGGGCTTTGCAGAACTGAATGGGCCTTGAAGCACTGTGCTCATTGGCGGAATCATTACTGCCGTGCTGAGCTGAGTAAGCTGATAGGAGGACGGGTCTGGTTGGAGGCACGTCCTTGGCGGGTGACCCGGAAGGGCTCGTCTCCCTGCCCAGCTCCTCCCTTCTCTCTCTGCTTCTTGGCCGCCACCAGGCAAGCAGCTGTCTTGTGCCAGACCCTTCCATCATCATGCTGTCTGTGCTGGAGCCAGGAGACCATGGACTGAACCCTCTATAGCCACAAGTCCAGATAAACCTGGCCCTCTGGTGAAGCTGTGGTATTGGGAACTTTGTCCCAGTGGTGAGGAAAGTGGCTCAGACACCATCAGGTCTCTGTCTGGGGATGAGCACTCTCCTCTCTTTTCACCCCTACCCAGGGCAGCTCAGTGACATCGGCCTCCAGCCCTGGAGGAGACACGGTACTCCAGCCAGGCAGAGTGACTCCCAGAGGCCAGGAGCCGCAGCACCGGGCCCCACGCGTGCACTCACAGTGGGCGAAGCTGCGAGGGTGCCGACCTGGATTTGCGGGGGGCCACCTGGCTACCTTATGAAGAGAGAACACAGGGGACTGGAGCTGCTGCAGTGGCACGTGGGCTGTGACTGAACAGCAGACATCCGTGCCCGTGAGACTCGCTGGCCTTAAGCCAGCCATGCCTGAGGTGAGGACAAAGATTTCTAGGGGGACAGTTTCACAGAATTGTCCTCGACCGGATGTGAGCATCATGGGTGTGCGCATTTATCCAAAGTGATCAGAACATAGATTTTAAAATTAAAACCGGTGTATTGTAGTGCAAATGATGTCACCAGAAACAAGAAAAATGACATGCATAGAGGGCCAAAGAATGCTGTGGTTTCCTTAAAGAATGACGAGGAAGCAAAGGAAGCAAAGTGATCCATGTAGGTCTAAGACCCAACACAGGGGCTGTCCGTGCTGGGCTCCTGGGTTCCGGGGTCCCCTGCAGTAATTGGCCCTCAGTGCAGGCCCTGGCACAGGGGCTACTGCAGGCCCAGCAGGCGGCACCCATCTCCTGTGCTCAGCCCTCCCAACGCTTCCACCCTGTGCACTGCCGGCTGGCCCAGAGCCGCACGCCAGCCGTGGCCAGTGAGAAGCTGAGTTTCCGGAGGCCGACGCCAGGATCCACTCATCTTTACCCTCACACTCAGTGCGAGGGCTGAGCCACAGCTCAGCTTCGGCCTGTGGCTGCCACCACCAGAGCCTGAGCCCACGGTGGGCCCGACCCACCCCAACGGCCATCACCTGGCGTCCGCACACACTGCTGTGTCCTTAGTCCTCCCCATACCCCAATCTGCCTTTGTGCTGGAGCTTTGCTCACCCAGGCTGGGTGTACACAGTCTGCCACATCCACACGGGGTCCTGGGCACTCAGCCCTGCGAGAACACGAGCCTGCGCTGCTGCTTCGGGGTTCACATGACTCAGATGTGGAAGGCCTGCTCCAGCCAGCTACAGCCGGGGGCCTGCCTTCTCCCAGCATGCTCTGGGTCCGGCTGCCTTCTCCCAGCATGCTCTGGGTCCGGCTGCCTTCTCCCAGCATGCTCTGGGTCCTGCTGCAGCACCACAGGGAAGAGGTCAGTTCACCAGGAGCTGGCCACCATTGCTGTCTGTCTTGTACCCTGGATGGGAAAGGTGCCTGATGCCCACCTGGACCCACAGCGAGGGCCCTGCACCACCACACACTCCTGCCTCCCCCTTCGCACCTCTCTTAGTTTCTCAGATTAACCACCTCCACCGAGTGGAGTGAGGCCAGGTCTGGAGTGAAGCTGAATGCAGACGGTGGCCACAGTCACCATGGAGCAGCTTAATTGGATGTGACAACCATGATTTATTTACCAAGCAGCCTTTGCTTCAAGCTATCAACACATCTAAGCCTCATCTCATCTCTCCCTTGCTTGCAGTACCAAAAATTCAGACTTTCCTTAACACTGTGCAGTGGAAAAGAAGAAACCACAGAGGACTTGAATTTTTTTTCCCCAATTATATAGCCTCAGAGTTTTTTTTCCTCTATGGTTAATTTGGCCAGTTCTAAGGACATCAAAGGAAGGAAACCAAAGTTTTCAGTTCTTGACCCTGCTTCCGGAGACAGGCAAGCCAATTCTAGCTCTTCTCTGCCTGTAGAGTTTTTAAAAGGGACAAGGGTATAGCCTGGATCCAAAGGGACCCCAGTGAGCCATATGTGAATAGCTGAAGTTCCAACTCAATATGATGGAGAGGCGGTGGAGCCTTCAAGGAGGAGTCTACTGGCACAAAGTGAGGTCTCTGGGGTCAG
>NDGN011467112.1:0-20947 GCA_002564285.1 Tympanoctomys barrerae
TAGACAAGTGAGCCACCGCCCGGTTCCTCCTCTGAGGGCCAGGCATACAGACGGAGAGCGCTGCGTGAGCCGTTCCTAAATGGCCCCTTGGCAGGATTACAACAGCTTGAGGTCGCAGCTATCTGGAAATTCTGTCTCCAAGCATAATCATCCTGGTGCGGACGAGTCGACTGGCCCACCGTGGCATGGCCAGTGGTCACAGTTGTCCAGCCAGCCACAAAGCTGAGATTCCCTGAATGTTGGTGACCATGCCTGCTATTATCAAAGCCGATTTCAAAGGAGGGCTGACCCTCCCAGTACACCAGCTTATGCGCTTCTGTTTAGTCTGAAGTCCTGGTTATTGACATCCACTAGATGTTAGCTAAAGAAGTGACTTCAGCAGCCTCAGAGCCCAGCCCACAGATTTCTAAAGTTCTTAATACGTGAGAATGAATAAGAAACCAGAGGTAGAAGGACCAGAAGTTAGATAAATAAAGGAAACAGTTGAGGAGGTAGATAATAAACAAGATGTAAAATATACTGGTTTTAGTGGGTGGAATAAAAAAGATCCTCATTCGCTGCCAGGATATTTCACATTCATAGATTTTCTTTGATCTGGGCATTTTCAACTGCTTCCTCCCTTCCTGATAGCCTACGTATCCCTCCTGAATACTGAATTTGGGTCTCTGCTCCTGTGTATCTCTGGGTTTTATACCCATGATTCAACCAACTATGGACAAAAACATTAAGGAGAAAAGTTTTGTCTCTGCCAAACATTTCCAGGCATTTTCCTAGTCTTGTTCCCTAGCATTAGAGTGTAGAAACGCTTCCCACACACTTCCCCTCGTCTCGTGCTGAAAGTGTCCAGAGGTGACTCCAAGTGCAGGGCTGTGCACCCAGCTCACACGCAGAGCTATGCCACCCCCCTTGGGGACCTGAATGCTGTGGCCTGGGGTGTCTGTGGGAGTCCTGGGTGCAATTCCTCATGGGTACCCAGGCATGAGAGGCAACCCACGCAACCACACACACATTCACATGCGCATGTCTGTACAATTAAAAGATTTTACAGTCAGGGATCTCAAACGTAAACAGAACAGAAGGATGGACACAGCAAACCTGGGATTCCCTTCACCCGGATTCTACAACTAACAATGCAGGATCATGGGGGCTTCCCCCGTCATCCACCTGCTTATCCCCCTTCTCATATTATTAAAAAAATTCTCACAACTTATACAACTTCAATTGTATCATTTTTGCTTTTAAAAATAGCTTCCTAGGACCATTAAAATTGATAAGATCTGCTATTAAACCAAAGTTAGGAGACAGAGGAGAGAAACAGGGAGCCTGAGGCCATGTATGTTTCCCGTAAGCCTCTTGGTGCTGGTGTGAAGCCAGAGATTTGAGCCACTGGGCAGCTTTTTCTACACATGGTCCTCCTGGGCCTGGCTCTCCAGGTATGATCTGGGGCAAGCTTGCCTGGGGTTCTAATGACACAGACCAGTGCCTGTCCCTTTAGCTTATGAGCCCTAGAGAAAGGACACAGAGCCTTATTTGCCATTGTACCCCAAATACTCAACTTGTAGAAAATCCATAACAAATACACATGCATAGTATTACTCAGGCAGAATAGTAGTCATCTTTTGTGTAACTGTAATCAAATAACCAGATGCTAGACACTTTATCAAGAAAAGAGGTTTACTTCGCTCTCAACCCTAGAGGTCCAGGAATGTGACAGCGAGCTCTGCTCAGCTCTGCTCAGCCTCTTGGTAGATAACACATGTGGCAGAGTGTGCTGAAGAGACAGGTGGCGAGCAGGAGTCAGATTGGGGCAGGAAGATGGCCTCGCTGTCCCCCGCCTCATGCTCCGTAACAGCCCCTCTCACCATGGAACCAGCCGCAGCATCTTCCAAGGGCGTGCTCCAAGGCCTTCATTGCTGCACACTAAGCCCACTTCTGAAGGACGCTGCCGTGTGCTCACACCCACACCCAGGGAGGCCAGCCGTGTGCTCACACCCACACCCAGGGAGGCCNGCCGTGTGCTCACACCCACACCCAGGGAGGCCAGCCTCAGCATGTGACGGACCGCCTCGACCCCGAGCAGCAGCTACTAGCGCTTTTCAGCCGCGTCTGTGGGAAGTGGGCTGAGTGCTGTGCACAGTCCATTCCCAGGCTTAGTGCTAGGGCGGCTGAGATGGGAGACAGCGGCTCGGCGCAGACTGTGAGGGGGAATGGAACTGGACGTCGTGCGCAAGCCTAGTGCCACTGGGTTAAGTGTGCTTAAGAGTAACGAAAGGGTAAACTTTTCATGTGCATTTCAACACACACAGACAGACATACAGACAGACAGACAGACACACACACACACCACACACACACATACAGGGTGAGAGAACAGTGAGCTCCAGGCCATAATAGGCTCCAGAAGAAAGCAGGTACAATTGAGCTGAGTGTCAAGCATTTGTGGGGTGACCCTGCTGTCACTGCATAGCTACATCAGCTTGCATGCAGTGGGGTTTGAGGACATGGGACCGTTGGGGTGGAGAGGGCGGGGCACAGGCTGCAAGGATGGGTTTGTTTGTTAAAGGAGGTTTCTTGTGTGTTGTATTGAGGAGTGCAGCCCCACACAGCAGTGCCTGTGAGCAGGAGGGGGAGTTAGCAGATGTGAGGAATGGGCACATCTGCCACCTGATGTGCTTGTGCCAAGAGCAGCTAAGATTTAATCACTGAACGTGGCCCAAGTCTCCGATATCGCAGTCACTGTCCTCTGGAGCGTTATCAGAGGATCCAGGGCCCCACTGGGGTGGACTGAGCAGGATATCCCCTGCGACAGGACAAAACCCTGGTTCTATTATTTTATTTATTTATTTTTACGTATTTGGTATAGGGTCTCACTACGCAGCTTGGACTCCTAACGATCCTCTTGTTTTCAGCCTCCCTAGCAATGTGATTATAGGCGCCACCACACCCACCACGCCCAGACTCGGTGGCCAGCTCAGCATGCCCAGGGGCAGGGCCGGTGCGCAGGTGGTGTGGAGGATTGACCCCGCCCCTGTGCTTGCCTATGCAGGTGCTTAGTCTCCTGAGCTATCTCACCAGCCCAAAACCCTTGTTCTAGACCAGCTCACCAGCGTGCAAGATCCCCAGTGAGCGGAGACTGCTCCGCGGCTCCAGGGAGAACTTGGGCAGCATGGCTGGGTGGGTCCTGTCTGCGTGTGGTCAGGAGGACGAGGCTGGGAGTGGCCAGGCTGTGGTGTGAATTCTTGAAAAGCTTCCACATGCCCAAAAGGGAGACAGAAATGACCTGGTGCAGGGAGGAGCGGAGATGTCAGCTGGGATGAAGTAGATCCCAGACCAAGGAGCGCTCTGGGCCCTGTGTCCCCGGGTATCAGGGAACACGGGCACCTAGGGTGGGATTCAGATCCCAGGAAACACCTGGGATGGGGGACTCGAGGTGGCAAAGGCCTCACTGAGGACGCTAGATGGGGGCGGCAAGCAGAGGGTGAGGAGGACTGGGAGGCGTGGTGGGGACAGAAGGCGAGGGTGGCCGGGCGCAGCAGGGCATTCAGCGGCCAGCCTGCCCCGAGAGATCCGCGGGGAGCCAGAGTGACAGCCGCAGCGGAGATGCTTCGTGCACATGCGCAGTGCGGCGCAGGACCTGCCTGACTCATGCGGGTGGAAGCAGCGCACTTCGTGTGGCTTTGGTCGTTCACACTCAGCTGCATCAGCCTCTCCCAGTCAGACTTATGGATCTTGAGAAAAGGTGGAGGTGTCGCCATGTTCATAAGGGGAGACTTTGAAATAAGAGCTACAGAAGAGAGAGGCTCTGGGTCTGAGACATGAAATGGAAAATCCCAGAAATAAGCAGTACTTGGAGAGCCCGCATTCCTGCAAGCGTCGTTGCTGTGCACTGTCCTGATGGCTCTGTCTTGTTGTTCCCAGCTCTCAGCCTATTGCTCTGCTTATTTTACGATTTCAGCTGTGCCCCATGTGTGTGTGTGTGTGTGTGTGTGTGTGTGTGTGTGTGTGTGTGTAGGGAGCACACCGCACAGGCAGGACTCAGGTCTTCTGGGACTCCAGGGCCTCGGCAGCTCTCAGCTGGCCGCTGATCACCCCACGGACCTGAGCTGATTGCCTGGGGACTCCGATGCTCCCCAAGGCCTAGCCTGGCAGGCAGGGTGCTGGGCAGTGGCAGGTGGGGTACCCAGGCCTCTCATCCAAGGCCACTGAGCAGAGTGGCTCATGGAACTGCTGGCAAGGATGGGACATGGCACCTGTGGGACCCCCAGGCTCTGGTGGTGTGGGGTGCTGTTATAGTTTGGATCTAGTTGTCCCCCCAATGTATCATGCAGTTATTGGGGTGGCTTCTAGAGCTAATTCTGATCCAGTGCCGGGATTATGGGTGTGAGAGCTGCACCTGCCCTGGGCCCGGAGACCTGCATACAATATGAGGATGGTGGGAGCAAGGCCAGCAGGCCCCACTCCTCCTTTGCTCTTCGCTGTTTTCTGGCCCCATGAACTGCTGCCCTCTGCCATGTGCCACCCTGCCTTGGAGCCAGCCGAGTATGGACTAAAACCTCCACCAACTGTGGGCTAAATAAACCTTTCCTTCCTTAAATCTGGGTGTTGAGTATTTTGTCCCAGCAGTGACAGAAAAGTACCGAGACAGGTGCGCGTTCTCTGGTCCGCACAGCTGTGGCCTGGGGCTGCTGCTCTGCGGTCATGGAACCAGCTGTGGCTCTGGGGTTCTCCTTCCCAGCAGCCAGACCTGACATGTGGGAAAGGCAGACAGAATGAGAGGCCCGTTGGTCTTCTCCAAGGAAGCTTGAAGATGCGAAACATCCCTCAGAGAGGTCTAAGATTGTTTCCTTTAAAATTGCGGGGGGATTCGAGGCTGGTCCAGGTTGCAGTGTGGGTTAGGGCGTCCAGCCCACCCGATGGAGCAGTTGCTGGGCAGAGCGGAAGTGGCTGAGGTTCATGCCCACTACCCTCCTTCTGCCTGGTGCCCAGCCAGCCAAGCATGTGCGACTGTCCCACCAGCAGCAGGGTTAGAGATGGGGCCACCTTCACCTCGGCAGGCAGAGCTGCACCACTGCGAGGGTGGACCGCAGGGTTCCACGTTTGGGAGAGCAAGTCTGCTTTGCACTTGCAGGGAGGTAGGTCCTTTTTGGGCAGGGCACGGGCGCTCTTAGAGAACACTGGCCCTAAAGGGGACACAATTCTCAGCTGGAGAAGCAAAGCATGGGACCTTCCCAGTGCGCACAAAACACATCTTCAGAAATTCACGCAATTTTGTAAATCCACTGGCAGCTGGCCATGGGGCGCCACCGGTGCTGCCTTTTGAAGCACTTCTGTGGCCAGGCCAGGAGGACAGGGCACCTGTGTGACAGGGAGCAGTGACCTTCATGAGCCAGAACAGAGGAGAGACAGAGGACGACCACCGCTCCTGGGCGTGGAGGGTGGGAGGGGCGACTGCTCCTAGTCTGACCCTGGTCCTCCACACGCAGCCCGGGCGTCATGTCCCTCCCAGGATTCGCTTCCTATACCCTGGACAGCACCCATGTAACTGCACATAACACCCACTGGACAGGGCCCTCCCTAAGAGAAGGCAGAGCTGTGCCCACAGGCCCCATGGGCAGCAGGGGCTTTGGAGCTCCAGGCAAAGCTGAGTGGGTCTACAGCATCGCCCTTTAAAAACAAGAAACACAGTCCAGGAAACAGAACCTGTTCAAAGCAGGCTGTTTGGAGCTTCCAATGATTTCACTATCTGCTCGAGCTGTTTATTTTTTCAAGAATGTTATCTTTGGAGACGACTTCCACGGTGAGTCAGCCTGTGTTTGCTTGAGCTGGTTTCACCTATTATTTTTCCCCCACTGATCTTTCAGCTTTCACCACTCAGTGAACCCTGGCCAGAGAAGGGAGCTGCTTGGTGACACATGGTGACACACCAGGGCGTGGGGAGTCGCCACCACACAGGCCATACACTACACACGCTATGCACACAGCTCACACGTGTATGGTTCATACATGCACACTTCAGGCATATGCCACACGCATAACTCACACTCCACACATGCACTTTACATGTATACCACACATAGTGCACATGTGCTGTGCATATACCACATAAGCTCGCACAGTACCCCATATGTGCCACATGTACACGTACACACACATATAACCCATTCACAAACATGTCACACACTCATAAACATACCATCATCTTACCACATACATAGCTCCTCATGTGTGTGGTCTACTAACCACATATACACATATACCACAACACACACACACACACATACCCCACATACCTACACCACATACATGCCCTGACACACACCTCTTGCACACATAACACACATACACCATACACACACCCCACACCCTGCATTCTGCAAGGACCACAGTACACGTGCCTACCACACGTGCCCATGCACACCACGCATGTGTACCCATTCACCTGTGAGACCCACAACACACCCACTCAGAGGCCAGTGCAGATTTTCCCCACAGTGGAGAAAGCCCTTGTTTTCCAGGCGCTCACCTGTGCCCACTCTTAGTATCATTAGTAGAAGACTGACTCGTGTGCCTCTGGCTGCTTGGCAGGATTGGGGAAGAGGTTCCTGCACTGGACTCTGTTGGCCCGAGCTGCTGTGTGCCGCGGTCCTGCCACAGTGCTGACCACAGGGGCTGAGCTGTGTGTTTCCTCCCCTGCCCATAGGGGGCGCTTTCTGGGGGGGGAACCCATGAGTAAAGGCCAGTGAAACCCAGCACTTCAGGCTGTTCCAGGCAGTGATGGGGAAAACTTCTGGCTTAAAGTGTGGGCCTGGAGGGCCACCTCTGTCCTGGCAGATACCTTCCTAATATCCTTACTGTTCTGCACTCCGAAATGCCAAAGGCCTTTCATGCTCCCTGTCTTATAACCAACCTTTCTAGCAACAGAGGGAAGTACACATCGTTTTTTTCAGGAATGTTATTTAGAGGAGACAAAAGTACTCTCAGACAGATCAGCAGACAGGCATGCAGTCTCCTGAGGTCCCAGGCCGGGGACAGGGCATAGCATGGACAAGAACCTGTTCTGCCTGCTCACAGCTTGGAGACGGACAGGCGCCTTCTGACCGACATCTCTGTGGACGGCAGCACCAGCAGGCAGTTTGGCTGGAAAGGGCAGCTGTGTAAGTTCAACCAGACCGAGCCTTGTGAATTATCGCTCAGCAACAGCAGAAGAGCATCATGCCCAGGCCTGTGCTTCCCAGCGCTGTGCCTGGCGGTGGCAGGAGACGTCAGATGGGCTTTGCACGTGTGCTCCTCTCAATGCACGAGCATGGAGCCTGGGGGAGTGTGTTTTGGGAAAGTGACCTTTGCCTCAAGGGTCCCTATTGTCCCGCAGTTACACCTACTGGTCTGGAATGAGTCTGTGATGTTGGTGGAGACAGCAGACTGAGTTGCCCCTCGCTGGGCACCGCTGTGTCGCCAGCTGCTGTGAGCAGGTCAGGAGGCATTGTGAGGACCAGAGGCCTCATCCACATGGAGAGGCACCTCCTGTGGGTGCAGTCCCCAGCCCGCCACAATCCGCCCGCTGAGGGGTTGCAGGGCCACGCATCTTGGACGTCGCTGAATCCCTGGGAAGCCCACAGTGCAAGTTGCCCCGCTAACTCACTGTGTGAACCTGGGGGTCCGCGGGCCACTCCTTATCTCTCCTGGATGGCCTGGAAACAGGGCTTCCCTTTTTAGATGTTACTCTTCTCCCCCTGGCTTCCTTAAGCACAAGAGCCATGACTTACCCTTTTGGGGGTCTGGCAGGTCCTCTGAATACGCTTGGTGGTGCAGAGTGGGGTGCTTCGCTGTGAACACATGTCCCTGTGCTGGTCGGGATTCAGCTGGGTGAGACGAGGGCCTTGCACTAGACCTGACACCCCCAGAACAACGGCGCACCTGTGGGAACCGTTGGATCTCTGCACTCCTCATTTTGGAACACCCGCTGTGTCAGAGTGCAGAGTAGCGATGAGGCTAAAAGGGTGAGTTTAGAGCGGGAATGCGATGGCCTCGCCGCCTTGCTAGCCCACCAGGGATGCCGCTGACTCCGGCTCTCCATCTCTGGGGAGGGCGTGAACAGGGTCAGCATCCCCAGGAGGCCAAGGGCAAGCGGCTTAAGCTGCGCCTCGGCGTTAATACAGCCCCCAACATGTGTCACGCGGCCCTGGATGCCTGGGATTTTTATGGTTATTATCCTGCCTCTCCATCTCTGTGTCTTTGTTTTGTTTTGTTTTTATTGGCATCACCCATGAATAAACTCCACAAGGCCAGTGGCCCAGGCCTGCCAGGCAAGGTCTCCAGTTGCCTTCCTTCCCCTGCAGCGCGGGGTTTCATGAGCTGGGCAGAGCATGGAGGTGCCCGCTTCAGGCTGCTGGGCACCGTGTGCCTCCCTGTGTTCTCCTCTGCTGTGGGGACTGAACAAGGGGCCGTCATAGCGCCTGCTTTGTTCATCTCCATTCTTTCTTCCTGTTCCAGATCTTGTTTTCCAAAGGACATGGTCTTGCCCTCTTGCTTTGCTTCTGGTCCTTGACTCCCTTTCCTGCTCCTTCATTACCTTCTGTGCCAGGGAGACCCTGTGGGACAGAGGTGTCAACTGGTAATCTGAATTTAGTCCACTGGTCTGTGATTAACAAATCAAATTAGTTGCCAACCCATACAGGCATGGAAAGCTTTCAACGTTGGGGTCTCTGGCTTCTCCTGAGCCTACGGGACCTGGTGGCCCCAAGGGTCCATCTCACTGGGAAAGGGAACCTGCAGGATAGAAGGCAGTGTGCACTGCCTGTCCGCTGCTCCTGCACCTCTGCCGTCCCTTCAGCCCTCTGAGCTGCTGCCAGGGCCTCCAGCTCCCTCTGTCCCTGGCTCCTTGAGGCGTCTGACCACGCCAGGTCTGTTCTCAGGCACAGAGCAGAGACCTAGAATGAGAACCTGGGCTGTGATGACCAGGCCCCCAGGCCTGGCCTTGGCTACCCGTCTGGCCAGGGGCAGCTTCCTTCTTTCTGCTCCTTCCTCATCTGGTGGTGAGGGAGGACACTCCACCTCCGGTCTGGGCCATGGAGAGGAGCTTGTACAAGGGCAGCAGGTGTGGATGCACGGCGTGCTCTGTGAGGGACAGCGGAGGCTTCTGCTCCCGGGTCCTCCACTGCTTTTGCTCATCCTGTGGGCTTTCCCAGGTCACTGGTGTTGCTGGCCAAGACTCAGAGCCATGCGTCCCCTCAGCCTTGGCCTCTCTGGTGTGAGGGCTTCTGCTTGTGGTGGTCAGGCAGTGATGCTGACCATTGTCCAGGTGGCCGCCTCCTACCCTCACTAGGCTCCTAAGAAAGAGCACGTGCAAAGGCACATGGGACTGCCTGTCCCCTTGCCTGCTGCCTTACTTGGTCACAGGAAGATGGCCTCCTACACGCTTGCTTACCTCCCTGCTGGCTTTCACTACAAAGGGCTGCACACACCTACCCACTGCCCATGCGCTGGCGAGCCACCAGGGTAAACAAAGCCTGCATTTTTCTTATTAATCACCAATATGAAAACACATGGCCTCTGTCTCTATTGTTCCGCACCTGGTTCACTCCCTGTATAACTCTATACCATTCCTGCAGCCCTGACATGCCCCGAGCTACGACTGACACTGATTCACTGACACAGAATCATGCTCTCTGAGCTCCACGTCTCCACGGAGCCCTCCATGAGTTGCCTGGGTGGTGACTCAGGTCTTCAGGGAACAGGGCACAAGGAGGTCACACCCATGAGGCAGGCGAGCTGTGGCTTAGGGGAAAACACGTTTGGGCTCTGTCCCCTTGATCCCTGCCGCCACCTCCCTGTGATTTCTCGCGGGGTTCCTCTGTTTGCTTATTCATGCAAGGAAATTCTGTTCCCTGTCTGCTTTGAGACCCACCACCCACGTATGGAGTCCTGAGGACACAGCAGGGACACAAGCGGCAGCCTCTGGTGAAACAGCCCTCGTGGGGCTGAAAGTCTCTGTAAAGAGGAGGATTAGAAGGGTGGAGATTTCAGTGGGAGCACTTGGCCTTTGAGAAAACATCCAGCTTTCCAGATGTGCTGAGCACCAGCTCACCGACTCAGCCACCAATGTGGCTGAGATCTGGAGGGACCCGGGACCCACACAGAACAACGCAGAATGGGTCCTTAGTAAGAACAAGATTTAAAAATACAACCAATTTCTGCCGGCTCACTCGGTATGGCTTACAACCCGGTGCTCGGCCTGCAGGACCACCGAGGCTGTCACACACCCAGGGCCCTTCTCTCCCCTCTGGTTCATGGCTTCAGTGGACCCGCGAGCTTCGAATGGAAGCAGCACACACAGCCTCGGGTCTGGGGCCCCGGCGTGGGGCTTCCTTCACTTCTCTCTTCCCCCGCCCTGGAGGCCTCGCGTGCTGAGCAGCAGCAGGGTCCTAGGAGGAAGGTGCCAGCCGCCCACCTCCAACTGCACCACTAGGCGAGGAGCCACTGGGGTCACGGGAAGTCAGATGCGGGCTCCAGTCATGACCCCTTCCTTTCTCATTCTGGATGTCCGTTTAGGGTAGACTGGAGTTTTCCCTTGAAAGGCTAGCACTACTCAATCTATGTCCACATTTGTAGTCACTTTCATGGAATTGAAGATGAAATTATATTTATTTCCACTTTCACAGTAGAGGAGAAACTCGTTTGAGGCCATGCTTTTACGGGCACACATGCGCAGACCCTCCCACCCGAGCCCTCCTCTCCTCCAGGTCTGGGCCCCGTGCGCACTACCTCCTCACTCCTCTTCCTGAGCCCCCGACAACCTCCACTCTAGATCTCGGTGGGTTTGACCCTTTAGGTTCCTCATGTGAGTGGAATTGTGCATTTACCGTGACTGCTTTACTTCATGTAGCGTCATGCTCTCAGGCTTCATCCAGTCCGCAGCAGGTGTCCGAATCCCCTTCTTTTTTCAGGCTGTGTCATATTCTGCTGTGTGATGCCCCACATCCTGTGTGTGCGGTTAGCACTGGTGGACACCCCGTGGCTTCCTTTTGGCAATTGTGGATAATTCTGCTGTGAACACAGGTAAGCAGATGTCACCAGGAGACCTTGCTGTCCTTCCTTTTGAGTAGACACTGAGAAGGGAAGCGCTGAGGTGCTGGCGCATGTTAGCTGTGAGGTTTAGAGGGCCCACCACACTGCTCTCTGTGGCAGCCTTTTGCACCCCCACCAAGGGTCTGCAGAGTCCAGTTTGCCTCACCTGTCCCTTGATGAACGGACTCACACGGTCCTGTGTCACTTGGTGAGCAGGCTTAGCCTTGTAGGTGCTGTGACTTACATTTTTCAAACCAGAACACCTCCCCCGAGATCATTTTTCCTCTTCGCATGCTCAGCGGCCCCGCTGTATGAATCCTCTGCCAGGCTTGGCTTCTCAGGAGTCACAGCCCCGCCGTGTCCTCTCCTGGACCTGGAGTCACTGTGTGGACGCTGGAGAGAAGCCCAGCGTACACTGTGATGAACGCACAGGACTCTCCTTCAGTCCTTTTCCAATTGCCATTGAGAGCTGTCCCGAGGGCTGGCAAGACATGGAGGGGCAGGAAAACCTGGCAAAGCGCCTTCTGAAGCTACATCTGCCCCCAAGTGGTAGCGCGTGGGCTCCAAGAGGCATCCACATGTCGTGGAAAACAAGTAAGGTAAGAACAGGGATTCAAGAAATTTTCACTTATTTAAAACAGACACACATAGTCATGGGAAAGTTTTGCTCCTCCTGCTGTAAGGATCGGTGTTTTTTGGGTATAAATGGCAGAGGAGACTCGGCATACACCTAGCACACTGATGGGCTTGAGAAACAACGTGGATCTGCTTGAGTCCACCCCAGCAAGCTCATGTGGCTGGGACAAGCCGTGGAGAGGACTCTCTGGAGATCTCAGAGGGCCTCGTGGTGGAGAAGGCGGAATCTCCTCCTGTCCCAGTCCCGTGCACATTTATCCGCCTCCTCCGGGGCTTTGGGAACAGACACTGCCCTAATTCTTGGGCTTTCTGGCTCCACCTGAGATTGGCATCTGCACTGCAGACAGCAGTCAAGCTACGCAAGTTTGTTTCTGAGGCTACTTTCTTACGTGGTGGGGCAGAAAGCCGCACTCTGAGAGACAAATCAGGTGGCAGTAGGGCTGGAGCAAGTGGCAAACTCTGCTGTGCCCTGGTGAGCTTTTCACAAACAAGAAGGCCAAGGCAAGCCCAGAAAACGCAGCTCGCTAGCAGCACGGAGCCGGCAGGGAGAGCTGGGCGTGGCCTGCAGCCTGCCTTGCACGATGTGATGACCGGGAGCTGGTGAGCACCCAGGTTTCCCGCTACACCCTCAGCAACTGGACAGAAAGGTCGCACGCTCAGAACCTGGCCGCTGGGGTTCTTAAAAATCCCACAGGTGGGTACCAGGTACACCCAAGGCTGGGAACCACTTCTCCAAGGCCACACGTCTGACCCCACCCCCCAGCAAGTATAATCATCCAGGAAAAGTGTCCACGGAGAACAGCAGATAACTTTTCCTAAAAGTCACACATCTTGCCAGGAACAAGGCTGGATCAGTCTGGCCCTACTGTTAGCAACTGCGCTGCCCTGAACAGCAGGTGGGACTGTACTTGTTTTGCTTTTGTTTGTTTCACTTTATGTTCTCAAAGCTATCTCCACTGTAACCCTCCAATCATTCACAGTAACTGGCAGGTAACTTCAGGTTTGCCATACAACGAGAGGCCATGTTATTTAAAGGATGGGAAGTCAGGGGTCTCCAGCCAAAGGCACACCCCTGAAGAGCTGTGGAATGCAGGGGGGGGCGCTGCAGTGTGCCCTGGGAGGCCCGGCCGCGAGGGGCTGCCCATCCAGGGTGGCATGCAGACGCGGACACCCGCAGGGCTCCCAGGTGGGCTCACACCTGTGCACGGCTGCTGCCGCCAGACCCAAGTGGGGACGCTGGACTGTGGACCTTTGTTTCTGTTAAGACAGTCACCTTCTGAAGGATCCAAGTGAGGTGACCTACACAAAGCCTCGCTGCCACCCCTCCTCTGCTGTCCACTGGGGATACTCAGCATCGGGCTAGGAAAGGGCCTGGTTTCTCCCTAATAAAAAGTCACTGTACCAAAAGCAGGTGTAAAGGTGTGGAGACACCTCCCGCTGAGGGCTCTACCAGACGCGCAGCTCACGGCCTCACACGGGAGTCCCGGGCGCTCCCCTACACCCTGTGTGTCTCCACGCTCTCCGGGTGACACTTTCCAGACACTGCCCTTCCCCACACCTGCCTCCCAAGGTTCCTGCCTTCTCTCCTCGTCAATAAGGACTTGCTTCCTTCCGCTGCAGAGTAGGTTGGGTCAGGGAAATAGCCCGCAAGTGGGGGTCTCTGCAGGAATGAGCAGGAAGGGGGTGCATCTGGAGTGGCGCAGGGGCAGCTCGCTGAGGGTGGAGGGGAAGGATGTGACCAGAACTCAGAAGCTCACTTTCTGGCCCAGGGTTCCCAGGAGGATGGAGCGAAGCGTCTTTCCCTCCCCCACACCGCCTGTCAGGTGCAGGCTGTTGTGCAGGTGGCCCACCTGCCCTGTGCCCACCCAGAGTCTCCCTGGCTCTAGGACTGCATGGGGCCTGTTCTAACCCCAAAACACAGGACAGGCAGGCTGAAGAGCTGGTTCGGACCCCTTCCTCCCCAGGCTCAGCTGGACGAGAGGAGGTGGCAGAGCCCGGCGGCTTCCCAGCCCAGTCGGAAGCCTCTTTTCTTTCCACTCTCATCCTTAGCCTGTGCTGCTTTTCCAACCTAAGGCTGGTCTGGTCCAGAGGATGAGAAGAAACAGGGAAGGAGAAAGGGAACGAAGAGGCAACTCCACCTTGTTTGCTCGCTTCAAAGGCTTGCTAATGAGTCCGCCTATTGTCTAAACTCCTTGTCTACACCCGTGTGTTGCAATCCATACACCTCAGAGATCAGAGAACCAAAAGGGCCCTTTCAGGACAGGACAGGGCCGCCTGCCTCCCCCTCCAGGACGAATCAAAGGGGCGATTGTCAAAGGCAAATCAGCTCCTGGAACAGGTTCAGGGAAAGAGGAAGGAATGTGAGGTCGGGTTGGAGGGGGCAGGGCTGCAGGGCAGAGCTGGCCACAGCCAGCCTCCGGAACCCATGCCGATGGTGAAGATCGCTTCGTGCCTTTCCTGCCCTGTGCAGGCGGCCTTGCAGGAGCCACACGGGTCCCTTCTGGTGTCCATTCTCACTCTTGCCATCCTCTGGGCCACTGGTCATCAGCTGGGATGGGAGAGGTAGTGTTAGAACTTGGCAGCATCTAGGGGCACTTGTATGTCTCAGTTGGGAAGTGGGCAGCTGATACTGGCTTCTAAGATGTGGGGACCAGAGGTGCTGCCCGGACGACCTCTGGTGACGGGAGTCTGGCTCAAGTTGGCAGTGATGCCGAGTTGCGGGTCCTGGGCACAGAGGAGGGCGCGCACACCCTGACTGCTGGGCTGCTCTGCTCAGAATCTTCCAGAACCTTACAGATGTCACCCCAAGCCTTTTGAGGATCTGTAGGTCTCTCCAGTGCTCTCCCCTTTCCCTTTCTTATATTGGAGATGTATGTTTGCTCTTCCATATTATGTTTCTTTCCTCTTTATCAAGTCTATCATATATTTCCCCATCTTTCTTATGCTCCTTAAAACCAGAGAGCAAAGTCAAACTTACACATTATCCATGACTGTCTCCTGGGTTAAGAGGAACATCTAGACCAAGGTACAGAATCTAAGAATCCCATCTAAAATTGCATGTCACGTGAGGACAGGCACTTGTGGCTATCTCCTTGTAACCAGAGACATAGTCCTTTTCTGGTGGGTGTGGTGAAGTCAGGGATCAAATTCCTCTCCAAGGAAAGTTATGGAGAGGAGGACAGTTTGTTACCATTGAAATCCAATTCCCTGAAGAATGGGTGTGATTTCCTCCAGGATCTTATGCCAATAATTGTGAACAATTATAAGTTGGCAACAAAAGCATAAACTGTTAAGGAAATACAGCAGAAGAATTAGCATGAGATTGGCGAATGACCCGAATGATGCTGTAATGCTACCAAAGAAGCCATTACCGATGACTTCTTCCAAAGCTATGGAGTTCAAGGCAGCTGTGGGTCTGCAAAGGCTGAGCACCAGGCTCTGGCCAGGCTGGAGAGCTACCACAGTCCAGTGAGGCTAGAGGGAACTGTTTGCACAGGGGTAGATTCATACATCAGCGACTTGCATTCAGAGCCAGAAACAGAACACCAGAGAGCAGCTGCTCTGAAGCCCAATCCCGCGCCTTCATGGTGGGGCAATGCCCGAGTCTTTCCTCGGCATGATGGCAAGAACATTTTATCCACTCTACAACATGAACCAGGAAAGGGGCAGCAGTACCACTGACGTCTCCCAGAACCCAGGGCAGCATCCGGGGCCAGCTATGTGCTGGAGAGCACCTTCAGGCCAGCACTGGAGACTGTGGTTCCGTGGTGTTGGTGGCTGTGCTGATACTGTGCTGTGGACTGATTCTGTCTGCATCTGGGCTCGTGGCTCCAGTAGAGAATGAGTGTTCAGACAGAGACCTAAAATAGGCTCAAGAACCCCTTCATATCCTGGCCTACAAAAATACCAAGAGCACCTGATGTAAAGCACACATACAAATCAACTGCTGGCCTCTGTCTTCTCTGCGCACATGTGTACAACAGCCACATGTGCCTTCAAACTCACAGATGCTTTCTGAACTTCTCTTATGTGTCGGCCACTCAATAAGAACTCCTGCACGTGGCAAATGCGACGAATCTACCTCTGCCTTCCTTTGCCTGTTTTCTTTACCTTCCTCTTCTTCGAGAACTCCATGAAATTGCTTCCTGGTTTAGGGCAGGTTATAAAGCACAAACACCACAGTATCACAAAAGAAAGGCAGATAGAACAGATAGTGGGTGACTATGTTTTTAAATCTCTCAGTTTAAAGGTTTATGAGAAGACATGCCTCACAGTGAAGAGCTGTAGCGCGGGCTTATGTCTGGATATATACCGGCTTGGGCATGGCCAGAGAATCTGAGGAATGGGGGGAGGGGTTTTCTGGGATGAGCTCGTCCTTGGGAGAGATGAGTGAGGCATTTTTATTTGTAAGCTGGTGACTAGGCTGCCCTCTTGGACATGGAGGAAGGATTCTGAATCCTCCCTCAAGTGGGCAGGTCATGTAAGTCAGCACCAGCCAGGCCCTGGGGACTCATCTCTGAGCTGTGGGGGAAGATGAACTAAAAACTGGAGAAGGGAGGTGGGGACACTGTCTTCATGAGGACTTGTTGAGGTCCAGCAACCAAGAGTGTGGGGGGAGTCTGGGGTGTCTCAGGTGAAGAAGGGCCAAGGTCGCTGGGTGCTTCTTCATCCTGAATGCTGGCAGCTGCAGAGAAACTGGGAGGAGACACTACTGGCTCAGGTATCTTGGCAAGGCATCAGCCTCAAAAGCTCTCCTTCAGAGACATTGCTGTGGGCTGAGTTGACTTGTGTCCCCTCAGACTTCACAGTTGAAGTCCAAACACTCACTACCTCAGAATCTGGCTGGACTTCAAGGCAGAGTTCCTGTAAAACAGGGTCAGAGAGATGGGCCTTCATCCAGTGAGGCTGGAGTTTAGAAAGAGCAGATGGAGACACAGACTGATGGGCTGGCAGGGAGTGGCGGGGAGTGGTGGGGAGTGGCGGGGAGTGGCAGAGAAGACCGTGTATGAGGCAAGGAGGAGCCTTTGTTACTTCTTTCTTGCTGCTGAGATAGAATGCCCAATGCCCAGAATTAAGGAAGAAAAGGTTATGTAGCTCACAGTTTGTGGAGGTTTCAGCCCGTACTTGGCTGGCTGGAAGGCACAGCAGCACATGGCAGAGGGCAGCAATTCATAGCAGCAGAACATAGTAAAACAGCAAGAGCAAAAAGGCAGTCCCTCCCTTACAGTGGATGAAGATTACCGGCACCAGGGTGGGTGTAGCCCGCATGCCCATAATCCCAGCACTGGACCAAGAATCGATCATAAATTCTAGAAGCCTGTCCCATGACTGCATGAGGCTTTGGGGGTACACCTAGACGAACCATAGCAGAAGCTGTAGAAAAACACCTTTGTCTGTACTTCGGTGTTGGACTCCCACTTCCCAGAACTGCAAGGAAATTAAGGTCTAAGCTTCCAGGTGTGTTGTAGGTTGGAAGCTCTAGCTGACTAATGTTGGCCTCCAGGAGAAGAGGATGGGTTAGGAGCATACTGAGGCCCAATACGACTTCCCTAACAGAAGTCGCTGGGTCCGCCCAATAACTGGGTCTTTTCAGAAGGTGCTAATGGCAAGCATCATGCAGGTGGGAACAAAGCCATGGCTGTTTAAATGCTGCTGTGGATCACGCAAAGGTGCCACGTGTTCTGACGCCACATGGTCGGGTGGTGTTATCACTGTGTGGACACCACAGAGAGCAGCTGTGCTGACGCAGGCAGAGCAGCCCATTACGTGCCCGGCTGTGCAGCGTAGGTGAGCTCTGTCACTGGTCAGAGGATCGCTGTGCTATAGATCGCTGTCACTGTAGTTCAGCTGAGCCCACAAGAACCCACAGAATGAAGATCTGCAAACCCTGGAGAGCCAAGGGTCTTTCCCCCTCCATCGCTGGAGATGACTTGTGTTCTTTTTCTTCTCTCATCTGCTGTATTGATCTGTGTGACAGTTAAGCTGAACTGCCAACTTGATTGACCTGAAAGCCCCCTTGGGGATCAATCAGTAAAGCACACTATGTTGTGGAGGCATCACCTTGGGGACTCTATCTGGTCCCTGGTCCCTTTCTGTCTGTCTTCTTCCTCTGTCTTCTGCTTTCTGGTCACCATGAACAGAGCACCTTTGCTCTGCCAAGCCCTTCCAGCTTGAGGTCTCTGCCTTGGAGCAGCCAGCCACGTGCTGAGCCTCTGAAGCGAGGAGCCGGATGAGCCCTCTCTTCCTTTCAACTGCAGCAGCCCTGGGAGACCCGGCACAGCATGGCTGTGAAGTTCTGCTGTGACTTTCTTTAAGATGTCCCTTGCTTGGACTTCTACCCACCCTGAGTGCCTCTGCCTTCCCATCCGGGGCCTCGTCACTGCCACCACGATGACTCCCCGCACCCTCCTGGTCTCCCTCCTCAGTCTCCCCCGCCCCAGGGCCCTCCTCCACAGCCCTCCTGAAAGTGGTCACGTGTTGACGCCATCCCTGCTCTGAATCTCTCCAGGCCTTCCCCGGTCTGGCCCTGTTGTCCTCAGCACTGGTGTTCCTCCCTGTTCCCCACACTCGCTGGGCCAGTTCTTTCCCAGGCCTCTGGACAAGCCAGGCCTGCTTGCACATGAAGACTGCCTGCCTGCTCCCTCTGCAGAATTGACTCATGTAGGGATTAAAGGCTCCTTCTTGTGGATTAGAGAAAGCCCACCCATTCTTCAAACTTCAACTCAAAGACCTGCCTCCTCCAAAATTCTTTTCCTGACAACCACATCCCACCATGGTTTTTTCCTTTCCTACTTTTCAGTCCACTCTTGGTCCACTGAAATAATCACTGTTCAATTGAATATTAAAAATATTCAATAATTTTCCATAATTGTCTTCTATAATTTAATGGCTCAGTTATAATCCAGCAGCTCAGGGAATTATTCTCTCTTGCTACTCTGCCTCGGCCCCTTCATAGCCTCTGTCCATCCTACACACACCTAGTAGGACAATGACGGGATCCAAGGGCTCTGCTCCAAACCCTCTCCTGCCTGCCATTACCCTAGGTAACATCCCACATCAGCCCTGACCCGCACAGACCGCACCAGTGATTGCCAGTCTATGGGGACTGCAGATGACCGTCGCCCCAAGACCTTTAATAACATTAGACCTTTAGCCACAATCTACAGCTGAACCAAAATACCTGGAGGAAGGGCCAGGAATTGGGATTTATTTGAAATCATTGAATGGAAACTTCAATGGAATGTGCCCTAAGAACATTGGGTGGGCTCCCCACTGAACCCCAGGGACCTAGAGCAGAGCATACGGTAGGGAAGAAGGTACACCATAAAGACATACAAGATTTTTCAGCATAAAAAGATGAAGACATGTGTACTGGAACCAACCCCCATGATGTGTATAATCACCGTGTACTACGAGCATGTACTAATAAAAATAAATTTTAAAGAAAAATTGTACACAACCTTGGGAATAGAAACCAAAGAGGAAACCTGCTTTTCACAGCTATCATTCTGTGTATTTGGGGCTCAAAATGCTGAGATTTTACTCATATTTTCATGTTTTCTATTTTGTAAGTTTGAATGATGCTTATTCCTTAGCTCTAAAGACTGAAAGTCTGTAGTCTACTTAGCGTATCAGGCACCCGCTGCAAATATATAGCGCTTTCAACCACCAAGACACGTCACCATCTGTTTTTCTCACAGACTCTCAATTTTAATAACGGCTTTTTAAAAGCATATTTTTGGGCTGGGGGTGTAGCTAAGCTGCACAGCACCTGCCTTCCAAGCACAAGGTCCTGAGTTCAATTCCTGGTATGAAAAAAAAAAAAAGGTCTATTTTCCATGCTTTTGTTAGTATTTTGAAAACCTAGAGCAAGCTTTGTCTGTTGCCGGGTAGCTACCTGCTTTGCTTCTTGTGGCTCAGACAAAGTTTCAAGGAGCACAGAAAGCTCCTCCTCTGTCCATTTGGACAACTATAAAAATCCTGCTGATGTAGCTCGCGTTCTGGAGCCTCAGAGTTCAAGGCTGGGCGGGACTGAGTTCAGCTTCTTGGTGAGGCGGGGAAGATGAGAGCACAACGGGAGACGCGTGCCAGAGCGAGCAAGGTCAGGCTCAATAACTTGCTCCTGTGGGAACCCACGGGGTCCCAGGAGAACCACGAATCCTTTCTGATGTCCTCACCATCTCCCACCAGGCAGGTCCCATTCCTGACATCATTGTCCTTAGACCAAGCCTGTAACACACAAGGCTTGGGGGCCACGTTCAGACCATGGCGTTTGCTTTCAACAAGAACTGCACCAATACTGTGTGGATGCCTCACGTTGTAGTGAGCACAGCCTAAGAAGTTTTGCATGGATTCTTTTTAATTAAAAAGAAACCTGGAAGGTAGAAATTAGGGCCCACTTTCACAGGTGAGGAAATCTGGGTTCCGATTTCCGGCCAGCGTGCTAGATTTGCTAGGCTGGTCCGAGAATCTCGTGATGATAACCTTGCCTTAGCCCACCGAGCCACTCCGCTTCCCAGCCCACGCATTCTAGAAAGCAAGCTCTCTGCAAGGCGCGCGGCTGTGCTGGCGACTCGATAACGCCGGTCCCCAGGCCCAAGGAGAGGGAGCTAAACAGGAAGCTAATGTTTTTCTGTCAGATTTCAAGGCAGCCTCGGAGGAAGGTGGAAATGCTCCGAGGTTTTCTTTTGGGAGACTTGGTAAACGAACAGTTCGTTTCTATCCTTAGCAGCCCTCGCCGAGGTTCCGTCCCCACCAGCCCAGGCCGCCAGGAAAACAGGAAGCGAATCATGAAACACTTGCTTCTCAGCCCAGGAGGTCCCCTGTTGTGCTGCAGGCTGGGCTGGAGGAAAGGTCACCACAGCCGAGGCTGCACCCTGGAGTGGGACATCTGAGCTTACAAGTCGTGGAGAGTGAGTCTCTTTGAAAGGGAGGGTAGTTTAATTATTTTGGAAATCGGGTGAAGTCCAGCATGTGAGCATGTTTTCTTTCTTTTGTGCTGGTCCATGAAGTCAGCAAGCCTGTGTCCGAAGGAGGGAGGAAGGGCATTACTATTTTGGTGCACTGAGAGCAAGCCCCAGGCTCTGCGAAGGAGTCTGCCCTTGCTCACGTCTGCTGATCAGGGAGCAGGCGGCCTTGGCTTTGGGGAAGGCGGGGAAAGGAAGCCGTGAGGGCCTGTGCGTGGCATGGAGGGCCCGCATGGGGCACGGAGGGCCGGCGCAGGGCACGGAGGGCCAGCATGGGGCAC
>NDGN011467120.1:0-16901 GCA_002564285.1 Tympanoctomys barrerae
GCTTCTTCCTCAAGAGACTTAAAAAAAAAATGTAAGTCCCTGTGGTACTCCATCATTTACATAAAATTTTCAACACTTATATTTCACAGAGGCATCTTAATGTTGTTTGCTTTCTTCATGTGCAAGCCCAAAGAACTGTCTGACATCATACCTGATGATGCTTGCATGTTTATTTTGACTAAGTATTTTGGGAACTCTGCACTAGAAAAATTTGACTGTAGATTTTCAAATGTTTTCACAAAACATACAGGCTATATGATATTCCAGTAACTGTACACTAAGAAAGAGAATGACATCATTGAAATTCCAAAATTCGACAAAAATCAAATTTAGTATAAATAAAGATAGCTTAGAGTACATGTGACAAGGATATAAATGAAGGAGTTATTCAACGGTTAACACACAAAAAACAGATAACTGAAAAAAGATTAATAATTTTCTGTTTGTTTCATCTCTAAAAATAAGAACTTCGGCTAGGTAATCACATTTTCCTACTTATTGATAGTATAGTTTTCTAAGCTACTTGTACTTTGAAATTCTGTAAGATGAGAATAAATATAAACCATAAAGTATTTTTAAAGTCATCAAGCAAAAAGAATTTCAAACTTTTAGTAAAAAAGTTTTCCACACATGTGTGGGAAAACACTAGAAAACATAGGTCTACACAGAAAGAAAACTCTAGCCAGATATACTTAGATACAGAAAGATAATAGCCAATAACAAAACTACTATTTATATTCAGCTTTTTAAACCAATAGAAGTTTATTCCAAGGGCCGGCGAAATAGCTCAGCGGATTAAAGTGCCTGCAAGCAGGCGGGGGAGGGGGAGGGGCTGCTGTGCCAGCCTCGCCCCCCCCAGCACACTGAGACAGAGATTAAGACTGGGCATGGTGGCGTGAGCCTGTAATCCCAGCTCTTTGAGGGTGTAAACAGGCAGATCACTATGAGTCTGATCTAGTAGGGAGACCCTGAACACCCTGTAGAACCTTCCTAAAATACAAAAAATAAAAAAGATAAGTTTATTCCATTAATATAGTACCCTATACTATACATTTGTAACAATATCATACTCATGAAATACTGTTAGCTAAATGAGCTCAGAATTATCTTTTCCATTTTTTACAGGGCGACACATGGTTTAAAGCCCTGCCCAAGCTAAATGGCAGTCAGGGAGTTAAAATNGCTGTGTTTTTTTTTCTTTTTTGAGACAGTCCTCACCACGTAGCTAAGGCTAGCTTTGAACTCACTATGTAGTCGATGCTGTCTCTGAATTCATAGTGATCTTCCTGCCTCAACCTCCCAAGTGCAGGGATTATAAGCATGTGCCACCATGCCAGGCTTGAAATAAACTTTAAAAACAGTTGCAATTAACCATCTGTGTGACCAAATTCAATGCTGTTCACCAGCCAGTAGCAAATGAAACAGGCTAAATAGGCAGGCATGGTGACTCATGTCTGTAATTCCAGCCCTCGGAATACTATGGATCACCTCAGTGAGTTCAAGGCCAGCCTGAATTGCAGAGCAAGACCCTCTTCTCCACAAAGAAAGAAAGGGACGGAGAGCGGGAGGGAGGGAGGGAAGAACCCTATTTATGTAATAAGAATCCTCAGTACCAAAAAATTTGTAAAATATTACTCTTTTAGACACTAGAGTCCAGATCTGCCAACATGATTAACAGCAATTCAAACTCAAACCTGGAGTTACATGTTTAGTTTAGATGAAACAGTGGCATTGCCATTATGAACTTCGGCAAGTGCTTAAAGCTCCAAATTACTTGAAATAATAAATACTAACTCCCACCCTAAAGTTTTTGTAAGGATGAATTGAGAAACATATGCAAAGCACTAAGCATATAAATAGTATGCCGTTATTACTCACTGACTGATAGCTAGTCTCATCAATTGCTTTGGAATTGATAACCTCATGTCAGAATTCAAAAACAGTAGATCCAAGAGGAGACATTAAATTTGTGAAATTCAAATCTGTTATCCTTCCCTAATATCTCACAGAGTTATTACAGTGCTTTTAACTATGATGTAAAAAAAAAACACAGGATAATATGATTACCTGGATTACTAATTTGTCACCAAAAATCAAGAGGGCTAAAGGAAACTAAACAATACAGCTATTAATAACAACTACACATCATTTTTATATTAAAACAAAGGTGAATATAACAGACTAGATTACAAACACTGTCTTTAAGATTAAAATAAACATTTGTTAGACTCCAAGGATACTTGTGCCTATACCCTCAAACACACTGAATTTTATGACCACTGAGCATAAACAACATCTTCTAAGATTCTACTTTCCTTTTCTTATTTATTTTTTGAGACAGACTCTCACTGTGTAGTCCACAGTGTTCCAGCACACACTATGTACCCCAGGCTGCTCTCAAATGAGGTGTGCTGCCTCAGCTGGCCAGAAAATCCTACTTTCTAAATGCTTGTACTCTACTAATGCAATTTTCTAAAATATTTTAACTTTCTTAGTCTTTTTTGAAAAAGTTCAAATGTCAGTTTTGAATACTATATAACAAATATTACAACCTATGTTTAATGAATGCTTTCTAGCTACGCAACTAAAACCAAGTCATCAGTGAAATTCTACCTATCATACTCATCTGACATTTAATTTCATGTTTTACAACAAAATTACCTGCATGTTGACTCTTTCAATCACACAAGAAAGGACATGCAAAACATGCATCTTTGTGTCACATTCTGTAACTTGCTGCAATAACTGAAAAAGTAGTGTGAACATGGTCTCCAAATACTGCAAAAAGGAAAGATTAGAAAGGAAAAAAAATTCAGAAAAGTAATATAAAAATCGCTATATATGTACAGGTATCAAACAAACAGATATCAAAAGAAGAAACAGTATCAAAACAATAACAGAAAGAAATCCAAACCCTTAGTAATATGCAAGCACTTTTAAGCTTTGCAATTTTTTTATTGTATCAAATTTCCTCACTGCTGTTACATACATGCATTTCAGATTCCTAATCTACAAAGTGACCATTTAGAAGGCTGTCTCAATTGCTTTCATGTACATTTTATTCTGTCAGCTAAGTTTTTAACACTATCTTCTTACTAATCTTCTACATATCAGTTGTTACTCAGGCTGCTTAATTTTGTAGGGCAAAAGGAATACAAACCATGGAACACATATAGGCAGTTATCTGAGGTGGCCCTTAACACAGATTGCACCAAGTGTAAATCTTTCTAGCCATGTACTTACTATTCTAAAAATCAGAGAATATTAGAAAATAAACAAATACCATGTCCGACTTTGAACACGAATACTATGTTGTTGCAAACTGACAAATCACAGAGATTTAAATAAAACAAATACAGTATTCATTTACTCAGATATCTGGTTCATTTTTTTGTTATCAATTTGTTTTATATTAATAATCTTGGCATGCTGTTGTTATTGTTATTGTTATTGTTGTTAAATCAGTCACTTTTATAAATTTCTAGAACACATTGCTTTTATCTAAAACTATGTAGTGACTGTTTTGTCATATTAAAGAAAAAAAAATCAGTACTTTAGAAGTGCCTCTGCCTATGATAACCATGAGAATAACATTAACATCTTATAATAGAATTTTTCTCCTTGCCTAGTCCTCTTAAGAACACTAGCCTACCAACTTTACTGACAATTAAGCTGAATCAGTAACTTCAATGAGAACCGGAGAGATAGCTCGGTGGTCTAAATGCCTGCCTGGCAAGCCCAAGGACCCAGGCTCGATCCCCAGTACTGCACGTTGTTCTGGTCCCACATCGGACATGCTGAGCCAGCCACTGAGACTGCATGTGGTGGTGGCACGCATATAATCCCAGCACCGGGGAGGCTAAAAGAGGAAGATCACTACAGGCTGAGCTGTGTAGTGAGACTCTGTACAAATATATAAAATTTAAAAAATGAATAAATAAGGTACCTTGATTAGCTTGACAGCTGCCTAGGAGATTAGTAAGGCAAACTTTTAAGTGTATCTGGATGATGGGGGCCAAGACCGTGGATACTGGATCTATCCCTGGCCTCATCCGCTCTGGCACTGTTTGTGCCCTCTACTTCCCAGCTCCCATGAAGCGAGCAGTTTGGTTCCACGTGCCCTTCCCCCATGGCCTTGCCTTGGAGTCAGCTAACAGGGACTGAATCCTCTGAAGCCGCAAGCCAATTAATCTTTTCCTCCTTTAAACTGTAGGCCTCATTACAATGTGGAACAGTGAGAAAGCTGACTGAGCATTAACTATGTAACAATACCCTGCCAGGTGCTGGGGCTAAGGATTGAATATGGCATGATATTCTGATCTTCAAATAATTTGTAATCTATTGTAGGATTCAGACATATCTATATAAAAGGGAAGTAAGAGAGATTAAAAGAGGCACAAATAAAGCAAAACTAGTAAATATTTTATACTTGAGACAGAAAACTTGGCAGTCAACTTCAAAACATTAAATAAAATATGCAGAAAAATGACCTTTTACAAAAGAAAGTTATGAATACAAGTTACACTCTCCAAAATAATCCAATTAAATTATTAAAATTGAACTCTAAAATTCAATTTTAATAATTATGAATATATGCATACAAAATCCAGCTATAAAATAACACGATATTCAAAAGAAGTAAGTAGAAATTGTTATAAAGTCTGGAAATGAATATTCTTACCGGTAGAAATTGATCCGTTCTAAATTCAAAATCATCAACAGGTAAAAAAGTAGTTAAGGCATACTGAGAATATTATGAAGTTTATCAAAATTAACAATATTTATAAAATAATAAAACTATGAGAAACTATAAATTATCTAAAATTTCACAAAATAACATAAAATAGTTAATAAACTTCGCAATAAAGAACTTTCAAGTATTTAAAAGGATATTTAACTTCAGAGTTGTAGCTGTTTCAATTCGGACCTAAAAGAAAGTATACACCTTAAATTTTTAATCATGCTAGAACCACTAAACATTATTAATATCTAACAAATTTTTTTCCAAGTCACTTTCTTTGTGTTAATATTAAAGTCACAAAGTATATTAACAAGCAGAAATAAGGTATAACCCTTAACTTGCAATGAGAGATAAAAAGAAAAAAGTATAGTTTATTCCTACCCTGCTCAGTTTTATGTAACTTGCTTAAGGAAACTTTAAGCCAGAAAAATTATTTATCATGAAGTACATGGTAACTGAGAGGCCATAGAGCGCAGGTGCTGCCAGGGCAAAGGGAAGGAGAAGCCAGAAAACAGGGCAGGGCAGGGCTGGGCAAGCTGGAAGATGTATAAGTGAAGGGTACAAGAGGAGAAAGGAAAAAGACAACGGGCAGAAGGAAGAACACAAAATGACCCTCCTAACCTCAAATTACAGAAAATCCTTTACATACCCAAAAGATACATCTGAGATTTTCTAAATCCCAAAGTTCACAAACATGGAAAAGTTTATATAACCTCCTGACCTCTCAAATCATATTTTCTTTATGGACCAGCATGGTACCTGGGTAAATTATATCATTTGTTGTGGTTTGGAGTTTTGCCAGGTTAACAGTACAATACAGGACACATATTTTATAGAATTATTTTCTAATAGTCACCCAAAGAATCATAATCAAAGAGTGCAGGAAATGTGTCCACACACTAGAGACCAAAGAATCCAACTAATGTCTTGAATCACACAATAATGTCTCGTGCAAGCTTCTTTCACAGATCTGCAATGGGAAGGCCCAAAAGTCAGCAGTGGAAGCTAGAAAATCTACACCAGTGGGACGAAGTATCTGTGCCAGTAGGCTGAGGGATCTGAACTACAGCAAGGAAACAATGCTCAAGGTAGGAACCAGAGCTCCCCATAAAAGTATCACAGCCTTCCTCAGCAACAGTGGGGTCCCAAGCTCCTCAGATGATGACAGCCACGTCAGGAAAGCCAATGTGAAAAGCTTCTCCAGGAGACTGTGCATACCATCTTCCCCTCTGAAGCCAGAAAGCAATATTCAAGATGAGAACCAGAGCTCCCCCCAAATGAACCATAGTCATTCTCAGCAACAAAGAGGTCTTGAGCTTGTCCTCTGATGAGAACAGCCAAGTTCATCAAGAAAGCCAGCATGACAAGGTCCTCCTGCAGAACAGCTCCTGAGAACTAGCAGCTCCCAACTGCTCCAGCAGCTTCTACAGTTTCCTAACAACCTCCCAACAGCTTCTCTGGTTCTGCCTCTTATGCTGCCAGCAACATGCTTACGTTCTGCCTCTTATGCTTATGCTGGGTGGGCCTCCCATACCCAGCACCACACTAGCTCAGGTCAGCTGGATGTTACAAATTGACCACCAGCTGGCAATCCACCACATCGTTACAATATGATCTTATTCTCTCAAGTTTTACATCTGACATGATCAGCTAATTTGGTACAGACTAACATACTTACGTTTCCATATACAAAAACAAACTAGAGCCATGATTAAATTCTGTCTTCTACTCTGTAAAGTAATATAGCTAAAACTTTATTTCCAGGATAAAAGCCATTATTTTCTTATCTGTTATATTTTCCAGATCTGTGGTTGCAACTATTAATCTGTTTGCATATATTTTTCAGGAAGAAAAAGTATTAAACATTTTATAAGAGCTTCTGAGTGTAGAGATGCTAAGTGGGCACAATGACCAAAATGTTAATGCCATATTGCCAAGTACACAGATTCCAGGATCAATGTTTAAATGACTTAACTTGCTGATAACTTTTAGTAATTTGATCTTTTTTTCTGCATACTTGCCGATAACTGTCAAGAGTGGTTGGCTCAAGTCCTAGAGTTCAACTAGTCTAATACCTGACCACTTTCTTTCTGCACTCTGTCCTTAGAAACAGGCAGTCTAAAGACTAAAGCAATAAACACAGTTCTGGAACTATAAAGAAATGGTAGTATCTCAGGAACATAAGACAACCAAGACAAAATAAAAGATGGACATGAAAGAATAAAGTAATCTGCTAAAGAGAAATACAGAGGCTTCATAGTTTAAAAAGGGGATCCTCATTCCTAGATTCTTTCCTATCTTCTTTACCTTCTAATTCTTTTAATAAATATTTTTCTAAGACTTGATTCTATACTAAGCATAAAAGATATTAAAGTGAAAAATATTTATTCTTTACTTTCCTGTAAGTTGATATTACTGCTACTATTACTAGCTGGTACTGTTTTTAATAAAGTCAAGATCATTCATTACACAATTTGTTATCTTTCTTCTGAAATACACTTAAAAATAAGTTCCCTAAAAGGATAAAAAGTATCTTAAAAAAAGAAAAAGTATCTTTAACTTATTCATGTCCTTTTAAGAAAAAATAAATTTAAGCTGATTTTTCAAAACTATAGACACCAGACACATCAATAACAAACACAAGACAGAAAGTAGGCTGGCCTAATATTCTGCTATCTCAAGATTATTTTCTATTAAGAAATTACATTTGATTAACATCATTGAGTCCAACATTCTGGGATCTTTCAAAACACAAACTAGTCCAGACTTTACAACCTGTAGGGGCTGGGCAGAGCTCAGTAGAATAAGCACCCTGAGTTCAATCCCCGGTATGGGGGTTGGGGGGGAGCCCTGTAGAAGTGTTCTGACACAGAACAAGATGAGCAAACAAAAACAAAATCAAGACTATAAAATAAGCAAATCAGGAGATCCAGAGAAGCTGCAGGACGCAAAATTATCATTTCTACAGATCTTGCAGTAACTGCCCAGATTCTAGGTGTAACTCCCCTCCTGCAAGCACAGTTTGCTAAAGTCTTGCCTCTGCCACTAAGGCTTCTTATTAAATTCCACTATACAATGTCTCGTTTTCAAAAATTCACTATTTCTATGCTGCCAATCTGCCCACAAAGATGGCCATTTCTTTTCTTCGCAGACAATCACAGTGCACCCCAAACTTCAGGTCTTTTAGCTATATCAGCTTATATCTTATATAGTTTCCTATATGAGTAAAAGATTATACTAATTTTAATGACTTACTATTGTTTTACTAAAGGTTACACTGATAAGCTAAGTAAACTTTTCTCAAGTTTATGCAAAATTTATAAAAGTTAGATATAACTGGTTCATAAACCTGAAAACCTGAGAAGCCCAGTATTAACCAAGTATTACGGTTAAAGAAGTGTCTATTCAGCGAGGGGCACAGCTCTTGTGCTAAAGTGCTTGTCTAACATGCACAAACCTTGAGTGTGATCACTGTAAATCATCACCATTATCATCTGCAATCCTGGGAAAAGAAGGTTACTCGCATATAAGATTTAGTACTTCTAGTCTGGAAATCACATATTCTCAAAGCCTGAAACTTGCAATAAACACTGCACATGGTCAATAATGTTTCAAGAGCAAGGATGTTTTTTAAATCAGGTATTTTGTTCTAGTATATAGAATCTAGTCAGTTCTCAAATTATGTATGAAGTTTGTTATGCTTTGCGAGACAGTTAGCACTAAGTATGAAGAAACTCTCAACAGTAAGCACACACTGCGTCACCTGCAAACAACAAGGCTAATACTACTATCTGGCCTGTTTAAGCTACAAGAATGTTCTGATTTTAAAAGGCATGAAAATGTATTCACTTCACAGTGTAGGTCTGCTAGAGACTAAACCAACGGAACAGAACAATGCCTAGAATTACATCCATACATTTATATAAGTAGCTTCATAGTAAGTAAGAAAATCATAAAGTGGTCCATAAATCCCTGTTGCATTATTTTTAAAAACAATAAAAATGAAACCTTCATATACTTCATATCATGTTCAAAAATAATACAAATAAAACTAATTTCTTAAGCATCAAATCAATGCTTAACAAAAGGCAACAGGAGAGACTGGAAAGACGGTGAGCCAACTGCATCTGTACTGCTCTATTTTATAAATACAATGTGTGAAATATGTATGAAAAAGTGATGGAAGCATATACTAAGTGGAGAAGGCACTCTTTGCAGTGACTACACTGTCTTGACTCTGCCTTAGTGAGTCTCTGTACATGACCACAAGAATAGACAACTGCAGTTGCTTATTGTCAAATCTATCCCAGCTCCACAGTAGCACTTACAAGTGAATGCAGATTTTAAAGACCAGAAACAATTAAGATACATCTTGTACGTTTGTATATATATGTGTGTTTGCACATTTGCCTGTATGTACACATACACACATGGGCTTACATATATGTGCCTGAATAATGTGTGTATTGAAATTTAAATGATTAATACATTTTCCCACCTTTCAATAACCAGCACATTTCATGGATTGTTAGTAAGGCAATATAACATATACTTCTGGTCTGAAATGTACCTTTACAAAATGACCAGAGTACGCAATATTAACTTGGTCCCTTACTAAACATTGTTTTCTTAAAAATGTATCACAAAACAATAGTGACTATAGAACAACTACAAAAGACATGAAAATGAAATGTCACCACTGGAAGGCTAAAGGAAAAGATAAGCACTAAATTTAAAGCAACATTACCCCAAAGGTATTTCACTGATACTAACGCATGCCCATCTTTGACAGTCACATGCAAAGTGCATTTTTAAAGGTTCTGAGCAATTTACTGGAAAGAGGCCAAGCTGAATCTCTTTCTTTCTTTTTTGGCACTGGGAATGGAATTCAGGACCTTGCACTTGCCAGGCAGGCACTGTGCCACTGAGCTACATTCCCAGCCCTCACTTGAATATTTTAGCCCAGAGTTGTCCACACTTACCTGTCCATGAATCCCTTTCTCATCATTAACATTCGTTGACAGATGGTATAATTAATGTTTGGCTGTTAAAGTGTCAACCAAAATAATGTCTATCTGTCTCTATCTCGGGTCTATAACTAACATGCTTAAAAGAATTAATTTTAGGATATTTAGAATAAAATCTCTATTATTTACACAGGATAGATAACACTGAAGTAGAAAAATCCAAAGTTCAGCGCTATGTGCCTTTAGAACATACCATACATCTACAAGTTCAACTTTCCAATCATTTTTTTTTTCAGTGAACACTGGAAGTGCCACAGTTTACTTAACATGGCACACCTAAAAATGAAAAAAGCATAGTCCAAGCCTTTTTCGGAAAGGCAAGAAAATCCAGCAGGTAGAATGTCAAAGGGGAATAAGGGGGTGAAACCCTGAGAAATAATTAAGACAATATCCTGGCAAAAATCAAAGGAGAAAATCTGCTGATTTTTAATTTAAAACAATCTGAATGTCAAGAGAGAACTGTTACTGGATTGATTTTGTTTTAAAAGACTGTGCTGGACTTAAATTGTAGGTTAAATCTCTAATATATTCATTCAGACTTAATGTACAATTAGTAAGGAAAAAGCTATTCTTTCTTTTTTTCTTTTCTGGTGGTACTAGGGATTGAACCCTGACCCCTTTCACTGAACTACATCCCTGCTCTGTTTTAATTTCCATTTTGAGACAGTCTCACTATTTAACTAAACAGCTCAAACTAGCCTTGAACTTCCAATCTCTCAGCTTCAGCCTCCCACATTACTAGGATTACAGGCATGTGCCACTAATCCCAGCTAAATATGCCATACAATTTTCAAACTTCTTAAAATAACAGATCTGGGTAAGTAACTAACCTATAATAAAACAACAAACCTACAGTTCTGAAGGAAAAAAGTTCAATAAAGAAGGTATTATGGTTTGTGTCTAGATGCCCCCAAAGCCTCATTCAGTCATGGGCAGGCTTCTAGAGTTTTTGACTAATCCATGGTTCAGTGTTGCAGTATGGATGTGAGTGCTACACCCACCCTGGAGCAGGCAGCCTGAATATAAAAGAGGCTTGTTTACTGCTCCCCCTCCTTCTTGCTCTTGCACTCTACACTGCTGCCCCCTGCCATGAGCTCTTCTGCCTTGGAGCCCGTCAGGCATGAACTGAAACCTCCACAGACAGTGAGCTAAATAAGCTTTTCCTTCCTTAATTCTAGGTGTCCAGTATTTTCTTCCAGCAATGAGGAAAAAAGTAACCAAGACAGAAGGTATTCTCAATTTTCATAACATAAAATCAAGACTATGTGAGCATCAAAAAAGATATGAACAACAATAAAAAAATTCTGAAATAAATAGTAATTCCAAAGGTTTAAAAAAAAAATCCAATATAGGACAAAGAATCAACTATAGGATGAAACAGATTATGATGCTATGTCAATGACAAAAGTTTCTCCCAAATAAGAAAAGAACAAAAAAATGTACATTATCAAATGATCTTACAAAATGCCTTTTTTTCCCCTCTCATTAAAAAACTACAAATGACTTAAGAACAGAATTTAGTTAAATATTTTTCAATTGCTAGTACTGGGAAAGACAATAATAAAAAGACACTCTACCCTCAAATCAAACAGTTCACCAAGGAATAACAACTATGGCAATAAGCTATAACATGATGTAGATACAAAAGGATAGTTTCTAAACTCAAATTTTAAGAAAGGTTAGCTCTGCAAAAAACATTAAGATGTGTAAGGCACGTACCACTAAATCTTGATCTTGAAGTAAGTTACAGATTGCCTCATACAGCATGGGTCTTAAGTCAGATTTGAATTTTACAGAAATCCACTGACCAATAAGCCAAATCACCCTGCGTCGCAATGGCTTATACCTAGGCAGGAAAAGATCATGAAATTAAAATGTTAAATATTTTCAGAAGCTCATTTGACTTAGTATATGGCATCACTTAAATCTAAAATGTAGCATAAATGCAATTATATAAAAAGTCAAAAGCTATTCTAATGAACCACAGTACACAATACTAATGATAAGGTCCTCACCTACATAAATGGAATAGATCTTTTTTTATTTAAAAAAAAAAAGAATCTAACAGGTAGTCAAATGTTCTTGCTAAAATTCTCCACATTCTCTTCTACCTTCTCCCCAGAAACCTGCTATGGAACACTATCCCAAGGCAGCCAACCCGCACGGACACTACTCTGGTCCAGCTCTCCTGACATTAGGCTTGCACCTGCCAACTGTCTCTCTTTTGTGTTATTTCTTTCTGAAACACACAGACCTGTATCGTTCCTTACTTTTGCATAAATCTTCCTTTTCTTCTTCTGCAAACTACCTTACATAGTCATTAAAATACTCAGGTCTGAAGTAAGCTAACAAAAAAATGAACTTTGGTATTTGTTATAAAATTCATTAATTTTACATTCTTTTTTAGATTAGATATTATGTGCCTCATACTATGAATCTTTAAAACCTATAAGCAAACTTAATGTCTCTGTTACAAAAATCAATAAGGTTAAACAAAAGTACAAAAAACACAAAATTTTATACTTGCCTATTGTGAATGACTTGTAATTCTGGAAGAAGTTGGTTTTTAAACCACTGATCAAAATCAACACTATCAAACAGTTCATAAGCAGCTAATCCAACAGCATTATATACTGAAAAGAAAATTTAAGGAAAAAAGATTTCAAATATTTTCCTTTATATAGAAAACTAAATTTAAAGTCTAGGGATATAGCTCAGCAGTAGAGCTAGCATGCAAGAGGCCCTGAGTTCAATACCCAGTATCACACTGAAAGAAAAGAGGAAGGGAGGAACAGAGGGAGGCAGGGACAGGGGCAGAGACAAGGGAGCTGGAAAGTCAGAGCCAGGGACAGGGACTGGAGAGGGTCAGAGGCTACAAAGGGGAAAGGGAGGGGAAGCGAAAAGAGAGCATGAGGGAAACAGAAGGGGAAGGAGAAGGGAGGCACAGGGAGAAAAAACTAAAATTATTTTGAACAATATGTTAATTAAGGAAAATATGCAATATGTTAAGCAACCAGAGAGATTACTGAAATACACACTGTAGAAACTTATTTCTTTGTACCTTCCAATAAAATTAAATTTGCTTGGATATTCAAATTATAAAAATAGCATCTGCTTCTAAATGGAGAGAGACACTACTTACTGATCTGGTCCCTGGTTATGTTTTTCCAACCTCGTCTCTTACAATCCTTTAACTTCTATGTTGAGCCAAAAAACTTAACAGTTCAAACTCTCCTTTGTGCTTATTCTTTTTACCTTCAAATCTTCCTACACACTGTTCACCCTTTTCAAAAAAAACTCTCCCAACACCTACCTCTTGTATAGCTAACTCCTGCTTGTCCTGTTCTCACATTCCACAACAGTTGTTTAGGAGTCTTTCACTAGGTACCTGACACTACAGTACCTTGTTTTCACCACACCTACTTCAGTATTAACCATCCTAGACAGAGTTAGAACTGACTGTCTGCTAACTTGGTCATCTGCTTCCTCACAGTTCCTATATTATGTTTATCTACTCTTATACTTCAATTCTTACACACACGTACACACAAATGTCTAAATCACTGAAGTTTAACATACCAGCATCTTTAATTAATAGTGCATTCATATCTTCCACATTGGTAGGCCCTTTAAAAAAAGAAAAAGAAAAGAAAGTATCAATAAAAGTCAACACAGCTAATTTTTAAATTTTCTTTTAACAGATATATAAAAACATCAGACTAAAGTGGCTGCTTAGGCAGGTGCAGGGACCATGGTTCGATGCTCCGCCTGCCATGCCGGCCCCGCCCTGGGTGCACTGACTGCAACTGAGACTGGGCGTGGTGGCACCTAACCCCAGGGATTGGGAGGCTGATAACAGGAGGATCACTACGAGTCTGATCTGTGCTGTGAGACCCTGTAGACCCTGTACTAAATACATATATGTGTATTTTTATGTAAGTATATATATACACATAAAATTGTACCTGTTCGGGGGTAAGGTGACATTCTGATGTATGTATGTAATGGTTAATCATGTTAAAATTATTTATCTCAAACGTTTATCATTTCTTTATGTAAAAACATTCAAAATCCTTCTAGCTTTCTAACATTTATACCGTATGACTACAAAACAGTGTGCAACAGCACAGGAGAGCCACTTACTCTAGTAAACTGTTACTTACTACCCAATGACCAACTTATCCCTATCCATCTCCCCCTTGAAACCAGTGCTCCATTAACTTCTACAAAATAAACTGTTTTATATTCTACAAAAGAATGAGATCATGTAGTACTTATCTTTCTGTGTAGAACTAGTTTTAAGTTTTTCTTTATAAACTGAAAGTAATTAAATATATTATGGAGTACAAGTGAATGTGAAATAATTAAATCAAGCTAATGGGTCAATCACTTCAAATGTTTCTTTTTTTAATGAGAACACCTGAAATTAACTTCTCCAACAATTCTAACATGTATTAACACTCTACTTCCATAATCACATTTGTCAAAGTGTTCAATAAAATTTTTAAAAATCCCAAATAATCTGCACCTTTTAATTGTCACCCCCAACCCTCCAGCTCACTATCATCTTTCCACTTTCCACTGCTAATGAGTCTGCTGTAGATTTCCCGTCAACTGATGGATGCTCAGATTTCCATGTAATCACAGCTTAGCTTCTCAATCCAGTAAAGTATAATATATCATCACCATTAGAGATTATAGATACATTAAAGCCATAAACAATATTAAAAATCATTACAACATATTGAGAAATGTTTTTATAAGCAACATTCCAGGAAAAAAAATTACAAAATGTTGGCTGTAGCCTTCTTATTAAAAAAATTATTTTAAAAAGAACCATTGGAAGGGGGAGTGCAATTCAGAAATGTGTTTAAAAAATTACATTACAGTACAAAAAAAAAAAAGACAACAAAATGAAAGAACAGTGACTACTACTATGAGATGAGAAAGCTTTTTAGAATAAGAAGCTGCCATCTCTCCAATACTATTCAGGAAGGAGGACACCACAGTTGACGTAGAAAACACAATTTACCTAGTAAGTATATCTGTATTTCAGAGAAAAATTTCCAAGACAATTATCTGCTGCTAAATATGAACTGATAACCCCACTGTTCCAAAAAGCTAAAGTAAGTACAGTGCTAAGTAAACAAACTGCTACCGGGACAGAGAGAAAACTGAACTCAGAAAGCACTGAAAACCATTCCAGCAGACAGCAACCTGTCAGAATATAGTCTAAATAGTCTATCTTCTCCTATAGTGACTTAAATAAGCAGTAAACTAACAACAAACTGTACAGAAAACACATATAATAGTAATACTATTATAGTCCTGCATTAGGAAAGTAACTCTAGAGTACAAATTAATCCATATTAAAATATAATACTGCTCAAATTCCCTTTAAAAATTAACTTAATATTTGACTGATAGCTCACTTTTCCCTTGCCTTATAAATTAAGCAGAAATATTGCTAAGTTTTTTAGAGACAAAAAAACATAAAAGATGAACTCAAATCTCACTACCAGTAAAATCAGATTCCCACTCTCTACCAAGAGTCTGTTACTGTGGTTTCCTTACAGCTCTCCCTGTTCAACGCTTATCTCTGTACAATGTGACTCTTGCTCCAACTAATAAACTATTCTCTCAGAAGATTCCGCTGCCTTCTGCATGTGACATTTTTAATGAAAGACTCTTCTCCTAAATCCATGTGCTGTACTTTTCTTTATACTTTTTTTTTTTTTAGCAGAATATACTTATTGAGGGAAAGAAAGCTCCTTTCCGAGAGAGAGACAGGAGGGGGGTCCGAGCCGGTTGTCCCCTTTCTTTATACTTCTGGAAGACTTTCTAACCTGTTTTAACAAGGCCTTTTCCTCCTCTTAGCCCTATACATAAAATCTCAGGTTCTGTCTTTGAACTTCTCTCTCCCAAAGTTGTTATTTATATACAATCCAAAAATGTATCCGCATATCCATCCACTATTAATGAAGTAATCAGTCTCCTATCATTAAAACTCGAAAGTTCAAAGAAAATTTGGTCACTTCAAATTACACAGTAAAAAGTAAATCTATCAACAGTTAGTAAGTACACCAAGTACTAGAAAAAGATTGAATAAAACAGATGTGACCAATACCCTTGGTACTAACAGTCCAGAAAAAAAAAGGCAGGTAACATACAACCAATATTAATTGACAGTTAAAAATCACTTGTGTTCAAATACAAAGATCAACTACTAAACTCCGCCTCATCACTCTTACGCCCATCCCCCTCACTCCCACTGCCACCCTTGTACACGAAGCTAATAGAACATCTCGACTCTGCTCATCAGCCCCGACACCCTCCAGAGGTTTCCCAAACAACTAACCGTCCATTTTCCTAATGTTGCTCTTGTATTTAACATGGAAAAATCAACTGTTTTATCCAACAGTAATGCAAGGCCTGTTTCAAATGTCACCCTTTCAGGAAAGATAAGTCTTTCGCAAGTACACATACATTATATGACACTGTTCATACTAGGCACTCACACTACCTGAATATTAATTAAATGGCTCAATAAAAGTATTTCAAAATATTCCTTACCTTGAAGAGTTTGCATCATTTCTAGAAGTACAGGAGTAAGAGTCTGATTATATTCATGGAATATATCTATAAATAGTACTTCAGTGCAAGGCTGGAGGGGGGAAAAGGATACACTTCTAATAAAAACATAGTGTACTGATTAATTTTATAATAAAGCAAAGAATTCTCATTCTTAAAATCCTAAAATTATACAAATATTTCCAACTTTTAAAGAAAGACTTATTTTTGTAACTAACATAAGGGAAAACACAATTCAAGTTATGGCTTAACTGTTAATAAACAGAAAACTTACTTCATTACTTCAAAAGCTTGGCATTATGCATTCAAAAATAATTTTTAAACATACTTTTAAAGTAAGTATTCTATAGCCGCATTCATTTTTAGCTCCATACTATAAATGATTTACAGGATTTAACAGTAAAAGTTCTGTGTTTTTAGCAATGATAGAATAAGGAGGGCCACAGTACTTCATAAACCCTATCCACCATATCAAGTACTATTACTTTCAGCAAATATAAACTACAACAGAAATCAATGACAGGCAATATTGAAAAAAAAAA
>NDGN011467123.1:0-21070 GCA_002564285.1 Tympanoctomys barrerae
TGTATGTGTGTATGCTACTAAAAACTGAACCTAGGGTATACTGACCTTTGTCCCAAGCCCCTCTTCCAGAATTCTGATTTTTGGGGGTGTGAAGCACAAACTTGTGATACTCCTGCCTCAGCCTTCTCACATGCTAGAAATACAGATGTGTGCCACTATGCTTAACTAATTTTAGGCTTCCAACATAGATAATGATGCTATCTGTGACACTGACCAAATTTTGAAACTTTACAGTTTCACTGCTAAGAAGCATTCTCAAACTTTTCAAAGAGCAGATTTTACTTTCTGCAGCCTCACAGGACAAAGAAACCTTGATTTTGAACAAAAGTCTAGGAGAGAAAACCCTGAGAAATGGAGGTGAACCCCATGTTGCTAAGATATCAATTCAACCCTGCTTGGGAATCAGTAAGCACCACTACAGTTATCAGCTTGACAGATAGCATGTGAGAAAGATGTTATTTGAGGGCTCCATAGTTCTATACACATTATCAGTTATGCAATTAAAGCATTAAATTTGCAAAAGAGGCAGATGAATATAACCGATAGTAAGATAAAAGTAAGAAGAAACAAATAAATGGGAACAAACTCACAAATGACTTACATTTTAGACTTTACTGTTACTATTTGGCCACACTGAGTTCAGGACACATCAATCTCAGAGCCATTTCTTAGGCCCACCTTCGCTGCAGTGTCTTAACCAGTATAGGGAATCATTAGTGACGTCTACACTCCTGGAAGTCAATGATGTCAACGCACCTGGAAGTTAGCAATGTCTACACACCTGGAGGTTAGTGGTGTCTACACATCTGGAAGTTAGTGATGTCTATACACCTGGAAATTAGAGATATCTACACACCTGGAAGTTAGCCATATCTACACACCTGGAAGTTAATGATGTCTACATACTTGGACCTCTGAGGTTTTCATTTCTTCTACAGACTATTGAATTATTGGACAGAGTGGCACAATATAGCTAAAGAAATTGACCAGAAGGTATGTTCTATCCCCCTTGAAGTCCTGATATGGTAGTTTGATGACCTTTTGTCATTAAAGGTATTCTAAGTGGCAGTCGTGATATGTCTGATGAAACAGCACCTGGAAACTCACGTCTGTAACAACGTCAACAATGAAACTTGAGGGAGGACAATGTGGCGGTGAAGCAACCGAATTTCACAGCATTCGGGCAGGTACTTGGGGACTGTGCTGCTGATCTTTTGAATCCAAGTTGGGAAGTGCTTTACGGGTGAAAAGCAGGCTGTTTGTAGTTTAGCCTTGGCTCATTTTTGTGATACACTTGGAGGAAAATTACCTGCTAGTAATATTGAATTTTATGTACATAATTCTTCTATGAGCTCTTCGAGCTTGCCTTGTGCTTTTTGTATTTCTTAATTTCACTAAGCCAGGATTGAAGCTGAAGTAGGTGACGTTTCTGGAAGAAACAGACCACTTATTAGTCCCAGGTGGTACCCAAGCTTTTGATCCTAATACAACCATTTTTTAAGCAATGCTCGGGACTTGTAAAATCAGTTATTTTATTACAGAAAAACATTGTACTTTTAGTTAGAAAATGCCCTCATTGGGAGCTACCACCTGATTGGCTGACGATGCCATCAACTTTTTCAGTCACTGTCTAACCTAATAATACTAGATATTTAAAACATCTTTGTGTGTGCATTTTATTGAGAGAAAATCATCTTTTTACTTTGAGTAAGATACATTTTGGTACACTTAGAGAAGAAAAATCATTCAACAAAAGTATAGTTTAAATGACATTGAAGTAAAAGTTTCATAGTTCATGAATTATTATTAACAGTCTCATCAGTGACTTGCAATTATCACTTGTTTATTGTTTCTCTGTCTGATGGAGTCTTATGACAGTACTCCAGGGCAGTCCAAAGTCATCATGTCAGTCGAGTGTGATGGTGCATGCCTGTAATCCAAGGACTGGGGAGGCTGAGGCAGGAGGATCACTGCCAGTTTGAGACCAGCTTGGGTTACAAAGTCAGCTCAAGGGCAGCCTGAGCTGCATAGTGAGACCCTGTCTCAAAGAAAATGCAAGGTCATCATGCCTATCTGCTGGTCAGATGATAGGAGTGAAGTTCACGCAGCAGACATGCTCAAACCTCCTATGAACAGAAACACAACCTGGTCTACAATTGGCAACTTTCCTTCCAACCTTTCTGAACTATTTGTTTGGGGTTTCACAGTGCCAACAGGCTATATTTCTGGAAGTCATGGAGGGGAGTCCCATGGCCCCAGGATGATACAGGGGTTGTGTTGTTTGTTCCTTTCTGGGAAAGGGAAAGGGTACTGCAGGGAGGGGCATATAGGACAAAATAGAACATGAGAGGAGCCTTCCCTTTTTGTTTGTTCTTCGTCTTTGTTGCTCATGAGAAAATGGAGAGACACAAGAAACACACCCTCTTGTATGTTATTTTGCTCATAAAGGACATTTTTAGTTGTGAAACCCACTTGATTTCCATCTTTTCCAGTGGAAAGAGTTCTGTTAAGAGCCATCCTGTCCTATGAGTGCACCCCTTTATGGAGCCGACCAGAGGGAAAAGTAATTGAATTTAATAAAAGCTGCTCCCAATATAAAGCCACAGGGAAATACATTTAACTTCAAAGCCAAGATGCATGGTTCCTAAATGTAATTAATTGCCTGCCTGTTTCTTCCATCAAATTTCAGTGTGACAGTAAAGAAGTGGATTTGTTAATATTTTTTATTTTACAGTAACATGAACTTGCCATTGATAGTTAAGTCTAGATTGATAAAAATCATTCTCGGAAATGTCATTGCTGAGATTGTCAAAGTTGCCAACAGCTGTAATTTCTTACTCCATCTACTGAGAAGAACTAGCAGTTGTATTGAGTAATCCCGGTGGAGCTGTCAAAGCGCAAAGTTGAGCACCATGCTTTCTGCTGCTTAACCTCCTTCCCTCCAAAAACGATGGAAAAAAGGAAAATCCTTTTTTTAAAGTAACCCCATTTAGAGACATGTCTGTTTTCAGTGCCCTTGCTGGCAAGTGTTAATGGTTTAGTTAAATACAAATTTAAGAGCTGGAAATCATTGTTGTCTGATTCCACTCTGTGGCTAATGCCTCTAATTCAGCCCAAAAATTAGTATAATTTGTCTCAGGTGATCCTGTGTGGATGCCTATGCTCCTCTCGTAGTCATAGTTTGAAACACTCACCCCAAGGTGGTTGTATTAGCAGGTGGGGGCCTTTTGGAGGGACAAGGGCAATGACTTCTAGTGAGCATAGTGACCCTAAAAATGAAGTCTCTGGGAGCTTGCTCATTCTTCGCACCATGTGATGACACAAGAACAATGTGAGTTATAAAGTAGGCTCTTCCCAGACATGCATCTGCTGGCAGCTTGCTCTTGGACTTCTGGCTGTTATACCCATGAGCAGTAAATTTCTGTGGATTGTAGGCTACTTACTCTTTGGTTATAAAATGAGACTAAGGCCCAATCCCCTCAGAATCAGAGGTGAGAGGTCCTTTCTAGGTGGCAGCCCATTGTCCTCTAAGGATAGGCCCCTTGTTACACTTCCCCTTCCAAGCAAGGGTAGGACTTTTCTTCCTGTGAAATGGTAAGAAGAGATGGTGGTTATGAGGGAGAGGTCACTGTAAGAACAGAGACCTGATAGGACCTTTACTCAGATTCTTTTCTATAGACAAAAACACAGAACACCCCAGACGGGCTGGAGGGGACATTTATTGAATCATGATCTGTGTTGTTAGCATCGTAAGTCATTAGAAGAGACAGTTTTTCACCAAGAATTAGCTTCATACTAAATCATTTGCAAGTCATTAATAGACTTTTGAAAAAAGAGAGATGGTAACATGTGCATGAACAAATGTACTCAAGTTAACAAAACAAAAGCAAAAAGTACTATGCATGAAAATATCCACTGCAGAATTTTCCATAACAGCAAAATATTAAAATCATACAAATGTCCAAAAGAAAGACTTTTTTAGATAAATAACAGTACACTTTGGTTGGTAGTATAATGTCATTATCAAAATATTAACTATAAAGACTGGAGAATATGGAATAGTTTTTCTAATATATAAAATTTTAAAACATGAATATATATATATATATATATACACATATATATGTCAAAAACTATCTAACGACAAAAACCAGAAGTAGCCAATACAGAAAAATATTTATGTTGCAGGTGGTTTAAAAGTTTCTCCTACATTTAGTTTCATGGCATGATATCTCTATCTTCATCTCCATCTATATCTATATCTATATCTATATCTATATCTATATCTATATGGACATAATAGAGAATTAAAGCTGCCATTAAGCCTTTTTAGCCTCTCTTCATGAGAGACAGCTTGAATTCCCTTCACATATGGCTGACTGTTGGATTTTAGCTGTGACCCAGAGACCAGAAAAGTCTGAGTATGAAGGGCAAAACTTCTTCCATTTGTCCCGAGGGCCACATAGATCCCTCCATTTCTTTCTCGAAGGCTCAGCATTCTTATTATCTAATTCACAGGCAAGATGGGCCAAGAATCAGACTGGGGCCCATTGGGCTTTGTAGAGAGAAAAGCTATTGGATAGCCCGAGATTAATGGAGACTTTCTACCTGCTCGGCTTCCACAGTGGGAATTTATGGTGGGTGTTTAGGAGCTTGGGGATCCATTGGAATTGGCCAATCAGATTGCTGTCCCTGAATATCATCTCCCTGAATCTCATTTCTTGAATGGTACATGATGCCAGACTGGGGACATACTGACGGGGCCCTGAAGGATGCTGTGGTGTCTACCATATTAACAGCATGTCTGGCGATACTTGCCTTCTGAGAGAATACTGGTTAGGACTGGCCAAAGGGCCCACTCTGAGTCTGAACAGAAAACTAGCCCTTGATGTAAACCTGCCTCACCTGCAAGAACAGGAAGAGGAATAGGCTGGTGTGATCTTTAAACCCCATGCCAGGGAAGCAGAGCTTATGCTTTCTTGAAGGAGATGACCTGCTCCAGCTTGGGCATACCTGCTCTCTCTCCCTGTCTGTTTATCTAACATACCAGTTGTCAGATTCTTGTCCATCTCCAGGCATTTTCATCTTTTCTTTCTGATTCTGCAAAGACTCTTTTCCCTTTCTCCATGCTTTCTTCTTTCTATCCTTCTAAATTTAAAGGGCAGTTGTGGAACCAACTCTCTATTCCCTTATTTCGAGTAAGTTCTTCTTTAATTTGATGGTTCTCTATTTTGACTTCATATTTGTTTCTTTCTATGCACCAGGCCATAAAAAGTATACTTTTGATTTAATGACTTGCTTACCAGCTTCTCTGTCTTTCCAGAGATTGTGTCAGGCTTGTTCACTATTGCATACCAGTTAGCAGACAATGCATGGCACCTAGTGGGTGCTGAGTCAGTGAATAAGGGTAATGAACCACTGTTGCTGAATTAGAGTGTTTTGGAGAGCCCTCCCTTACCCCATCCTGATGTGAGGCTTTCAGCCTGTGGTTGGTGGCTAGAGGTTGGACTGGATGTTCTCTAAGCCAGAGATGGTCCTGGCCACTGAGAGAACTTGCTGCCATTGTTATCCCTCAGAAAAAAATTGGTGGAGATGGAGGAGGATTGTTTATCCTAAACCTGTTGTGCAAAGACTGACTGTTGGAACCAAGTAATCCTAGGGTTCTCAGCCATTGTGGAACTGGAAGGAGAAATTCAAAGCTGAGCCAGGAAGTTAATAGAGAGACTTGGTGATCATTACTGGGTCAATATGCTTGACCTATGAGATGTGGAAACAGACAATGTCTGTACAGCAAGGGCTTCTATCTTGGCCTTAGTGGACATGTAAATTTTGGTGGTGTAGCTATGGAAACAGCAAAGGTTGTGTGAAGAATCAGGTGCTAGAGATTTGCTTTGCTGGGGCCCAGCAAAGATGCCATGGATGGGAAGGAGCGAAGCGCCTTTTACCAATGGTATCTCTTGCTCAGGGCTTCCTGTATCTCCAGCGTCCGCCATCTTGGTGGGAAGAACAGCCGCCATGTGTCTTGCTTAAGACTCTTGATTCAAAACTAAGTTCTCTTGCTATGTAAATGTCTGAAGAAGGCATTTAAAAGGTCTCCTCAGAAATAACTTGTTCTTTTTTTTCAGAAAATGTAACATGAGTGTCCTGTGCTCATGGAGCTATAGATCTGGGAGGACATTGACTTTTTTTTTTTTTTTTGACATTGACTTTAAATGAATATTTCTGATCAGCAGAACCCAAACTTCAAGAGGAATCCCATCTCCTACTTTCTAGACTAGTCTGCCTCCTAAGTGGTATTTTGGAAGGTGATAGTTTCATGAGTTTTTCTACTTTCTGTTATAACCAATAGTCAAGGACACTTGGTAAAAAATGCTTGCACCGTAATTTGTTGAAGCATTTCCATATTGGAATATCTGTTTTTTTCTTTTCTGTTTTACCTTTTTAAATATATGTCTATGTATACATATTTTTTCCCTAGGAAACTCAGATTCCCAGGAATCAAATGAAATGATAATATTAAAGCATTTTATAATAAAATGCATCATACATGAGTGTATGTTAACCATGTGTATGTCTTAAATAAATGTGAAATTAACATCTGTGAACCTACCAACCACCAGTCAAGAGTGAATGTTATCAACTCATCTGATGCTCTTTCTTCTCTTTTGCTGTACTATAGTACCTGACTATTAATCTTTTCCTAGCCTCCCCTTCAAAGATAATCGTTGTCTTGATTTTTGTGTCTGGCATTCCTTACTTTACTTGTAGTTTAACTACTTAGGTATGCAGTCCTTCAAATATATATGAATATTTTAATGACATATTTTAATGATATGAAAATTTTAGTTTTGAGTTGTTTTGCCTTGAGTTGCATATAAATGGAACCATACCCTATGTATTTTTATGTGATGTGCTTCTATCCACCGGATAATACTATATGCGTCAAAGATTTATACCTGTGGGTTCATGTCTTTGATTTTCTCCACTGAAGAGTGTTCCTTTGAGTATCTGTACCAAATTTTTTCAACTTTATTGTTGAGATTTAAGATATGTCTAATTTTTGATCCACAAGTGATGCTGATGTGAACATTTTGTCTCTACCCTGGCATACACCCTCAGCATTTCTCTGGAAGTGAAATTTGGCTTGTGTTTGTGCTATGAATGTTCAAATCTAATACAGCCTTTCAGTCTGCCTAGTCTGTAATAGAAGCATGGGCATTTTAAAGCAGCAAGAGAAGTTTCAGGAATTTTTTGATTTCCTAGTCGGAGGGAACAAAACAGTTAGCATGCACACGTACAGGATCCCTAATTCCTCCTCTGTGGTGTTAGTTGCTGACCCGTCTGTGAGAGAAAAGGCCTTTCTGCCCCAGTGGGGGACCATGGCGAGTCCAGAATTGCCTGAGATGGGGGGTGACATCCACATACTTAGTACAACCAGAGGCACTCCCTGAGATGTATGGTGACATCTCCCTTTGTGACAGCAGACACAAGGCTCAGACCAACCTTTGTTCACAGGACAAAGGAAGCACACATTTGCTACAAACATCAGCCATGTTAAGCAGGTTTTCAGGTGCTTTATTTCTGGTGTTTCATATAATCATCACAGTCACTGCTTGCCATGGACCATATTGTCACCATTGTGCAGGTGGGAGAATTCAAGATTCTGGAGGTTGAGTCTTTTTTCCAAGGTCATTACCAGTAGATAGTGAAGGTGAGATTCTAGTCTTGTCTCATCCTTTCTTCTCATAGGCAAAATAGTGTTTAGAACCTGCTTGGTGCTCCACAGATATTTGTGAATAATAAAGAAAGGATGGAAGTGTGGGACAAAATACTGAAGTATTTTGCTTAAAACCAAAATTAGACAAGGGTAAAACAGAAATAGAACACAGTTCTGGTAGGCTGCATGGTCTGACTGTATTTTGCTGACAGATTCACCTACACATGGGTTCCTGATATGATCTCCGCAGTGTAGCTGAGACACAGGTTGGAAGGACCAGCGTTGTCCTTGGCTGCTCATTCAGGGGCATCAGCCTATGTCCTGGCTCTCAGAATTCCAGAGGTGAAGGAGCAACTGGCAGGGACAGACCACTTGCCATGGTGCACCTATTGAGGAAGCCCCAGATGCCAAGGCTATCCTTGCTTCTCAGTTCAGGACTTCAGATACTTACAAAGAGCTATCTCGAGTTGTGTGACTGACGTGCTCTCTTCTGGGGAACAGCATGGTAGGAGTCACAAACCATTGAGCTGGGCAGCCAAGAGGACCTGAGAGCCCAAAACATGGACCTCCTGTCAAGCCACTGCTCTTGTGTTGTGTCATTCTGGGACTTGACTTTGGCCATTGGGAGCCTATAGATGAGGCTTATATCTTGAACCCTAGCTGGTCCCTGACACCCATTCCTAAAGGTTCTATATCATTGCTTAGAACCCAATACACAGTCCCCATAAACAATTAGGAGAAACCCAAGAAGTAAACTGTTTAGGGTAGGCATGTTGTCATGGTCTACTGATGCTAGAAGAGAAGAGGCAGAATGTCTTGAAAGACCCCAGCTGATCTTGGGACCCAGATTTGTTTGCAAGGTCTACCAGAGCAGCCTCTACTCCTACTTGAAAGAATGAAAGAACCAGAGAATTTAATAATCCTAGGGATTTGCATACACTCCACACATGCTGCTATATATGTTAAATATATACATTTAAAATTTATCAGACCCAACTGGCAGATATAAATTCCATCTGATAATGATGGCCCCTTGCATATGGTGCTTTGTTCTTTTCACTTTCCTGTGTTAAGGACATAAAGTATCTAAGTATACGGTTCTGTAATTACCTATATAATTTATGTATAAGTGCATCATATAAAAATTATAGCTGGGATGACAGCAATGACTATAATCCTAGTCTATGAGGCTGAGGGAGAAAGGTCACAAATTCAAGCCCAACCTTAGCACCCTACCAAGACCTTGTCTCAAAATAACAACTAAAATAGGGCTAGGGATGTACCTCAATACCAAGGCCTTGGGTGCAATAACCAGCATTACTCAAAGATACAAATAAAAAGGGAGAGAATGTATTTTATAAATTACTGTACATTAAACCTTTACTTAGATTGCATGTAGGTATACATATGTTAAAAATTGTACCCATTTATGCTCATTTAAGTGTATATCTAACATACCGGTACATATTGAAATGTACGATATACATTAATGTCCTTTGCACAGAAGGCAGGGGGTGCTCCGTACCAAGGTGCCTGATATGGATTCCAAGCTGGGGGATTAGAGCGAGAGGCATGGATTCTGCCCCCCACGGTGTGCTCCTGCCAGCTCTCCCAGGCAGGCCAGCCAGGTACGGCTCCTGCTCGCTCCTCGCCGAGCACATCAGCCTTCCAAGTCTTGCAAAGCTGCAGGCTTGTTAATCTAGAAGACTGTACAGATGGACTAACTGAAGCTTTAGTCATTATACTTAATTGGGCGAGTGGCCCTCTGAGCTGTCTATAAGCTGTGTGTTCACAGTGAGGTAATTAATAACGCCACTTCCTTTCGAGAGACATATCATTAGCCATTATTTCTAGAAACATGACATTGATCTCTTTATTCAGAGAGGTAATTGCAGGTTTCTGAAAAGAGTGTATGGTTTACCCAACAATTCCCCACAAATGACATCATCTCTGAAGAGTAAAACCCACAAAATCTGTCATTTTGAATCCATAGTTGAGATTTTGTTCCCTAGGTGGTAAAAGAAGACTCTGGGAAAAAAAAATGAACTATTTTGGTATAGAAATGCAGGCAAAAGATAAGGTTTTTATAGACAATATTACTAATGTCCTTAAGAGCTCTTGGAAAGAGTTGAGTTCAAGCTTGTGAGGATTGTAGCAAGAAGTGAAACAAAGTAATGATGAAAAATCTTTTTAAAAGCATTACAACTGCCTATATAATAGTTTTCTGATTGTGGTTTTTTTTTTTCTTGCTCAGGAATGAATACATTTGATTTCAACATTAACATTTGAAAACCCATGCATTCCAAAATCCAATGCTTAACCTTAAAAAAAGAAGCCGGGAACCGTAACAACAGAGGACTTGACATTTTGCATTGATTGGATTCCATACTGTTGAGCAAGACTTGAGTGAGAGTTTTGGAATAATTTTTGCTGAGACCTCTAGCTGACTTACTATTGCCAGTTTTACTTTCAGTGTCCATATTAAATTGGGAAAAAATCTAACTGTTACATTGCACTCTTTTATAAAAGTAATGGCAGGATTAAAGAGAAACAAGACCTTTATTCATTTGGCTTATTTTCTTGCCAGTTTCAGATCCTTGCCTGGTTTTTAGAACAACATGAGTTCATTTAAAAGAGGAAGGTTTAGCAACTCTGAAGGAGGGAGCATGCTTAAATCTACACATGGTAATCCTCCTCCAGACATTTTTGAGCATTTTACATGGTGAAACTTGCAAGCAGTGATGAATTTTTAGATCACAATTTTTCCAAAACATTGTTCTTGTAAGTGTATTTAGCCCTAGGTTCCCTCCTCTTGGGAGTAGTGTTCTATGTGGAAAAAAACAGAATCAATAATAAAATAGCATCTTTCAAGTACATTTGAGGAAACGCTAAATGTGCAAGACTGCATGTTAACTTGAAACATGATGTATTTTTTCATCTCTTGGAAACGACTTGCACACAATGGCATATTAAAGGCCCTGAGAAGTTCTGCAGGGAAGGAACCTGTGTACCTTTCTTTATCTGCAGGTTTGCTTGCTTATTTAAATGTTTACTCTTAACTTTTCTTTGTATATCTTAAATGTTTATAACAATAGGTTTGAAACACACAATTTCATTTGTTTTTTATAATCCTTCTTAATAGCTCACAGTTAATTTTTCTCAAAATCCCACAAGATATAGTCCTCTGAGTGGCCCTGTTTTATAATCTATGGAGTTTCTCTTCTTTCAGGTAAGCAGGATAAGCATTTGACTATGGACTTAATGATTGAATCTGAAAACTTTAAACTTGGGAAATTATTAAATGTCACAGGTCTGAATTCATTTCTCAGACATAAAATAATTTTCATTCTTGCTCAAAGCTGGTGAGATGGTATTAACAAGATTGAATTGGTATCTACCTGTAGAGAGAAAGCGAAAGACATTTTTTCACTAAACAGTTTAAACCAGCAATACATTTAGGTTCTTAAAAAATTCAAATTTTTAAGAGAAACTCACTGAAAGAAAATGGTTCACTTAAATTTTAGGTTCAAATAAATGATTAATTTTAAAATGAAGTTCAAATGCCTAATTATTTTCAAGGTAATGCTAAAATGTCATTTAATGTCTGAATACCAAATGAATAGATATTGGATTGGATAATTTGGCATTTTAGGGTTTTGGAGAGTTGGATAGAATATTTATAGCTTATGGTTTTAAGACCATAATCTCATGATGAATTTGGTTAGCATTATTAAAAGCCACATCTTAAATAACTATGCTTTGTTAAATATATTTAATTTATTAGTACAGTTGTCTATTGGATTTTATTTTTAACCTGGCAAGAGCACACGCATTTTCATCTGAATTTAATCTAAATGCTCAATTTTATCTCCAAATGCTTTACTTAGTTAATTATGCAGACATATTTTGCTAATGCAGTGAAACAACTCCATCCAAGATGTACTTTGATGCCTAATTATCTATAAGAATGGAAAATCCTTTGATTAAAGAAATCACTCCCATTAAGAATCAAAACTCCATTTTTCTCTCCCAAATTCAGTCCCAGATGTCCTTGTTCATTCACCAGTGGGCTTAGGCTGACAGAGAAGGTAGTGTCCTAGCAGGCCCCTGAGCCTGTGCTAGGGCAGAGGTACAGTGAAGGTTTCCCTGAAGAACAGGCTCCTGGGGTTTATTAGTTTAGGGGATACTAAAATATATCGATGAATCTAATGCTTTCCTAATGTCTTGTATTATTCTATGTGTGGCAAGTAAACAATGGAAGTCTTCTAAAGGGCATTTAAGTTAAACAAATAAATTCTGGCTTCATCCAGTTAATAGATCAAGATGGTTTTTGTCTTTCTTTTCCTGCCTTGGCGGGTGTGATAAAATCAGAAACTTCCCTACCCTTTGGATTTTTAAGTAGGAAAGAAAGACCAGATTAAGGCTTGGGTGCCTCTCCCTGGGCCCACTGAACCCGAACCAAGTGGCTGTGGGCTGCAGAAACAAGAGCCCCTTTGTCATCGGCATTAATCAAACTCACCAAGCCAGATGAATGGGAAGCATTTCTTGAAGTAAAATGATTCACTAGAATTTGGATGTGTTTCTCTTTAATTAGTTTGATGAGCCCTAAGTCTGAAGATTTGTCAAACACCTGGTCCTAACCCTGTGCTTGCTGACCTAGGGACGAAAAGCTGGGGAGAGGCAAGAGAAGAGGCAGGTGAAGTGAGCTGAATGACAGCCCCTTTCTGTGCAGCCTGCGCTCCAGATGAAAAGAATCATTACCACAACGATACTGCTAATTATACTGTCATTAAGATATGTCTTCGGTTTGCCACGGTGAAGGGGCCTTGCTTTTAGACAACATGATCCAGGAGACAGTGAACACAAGGAGGCCTGGAGGCATTTAACCCTTTCACCAGACAGAGCATCATTTGTCTCCAAACTTGAACTCGAAGGTTCACAATTTGCTTCACAACATTCTGCCCACATTGCCTGCAAATGAGGTCGACCATGGGCAGTACATCAGCTGCCACTGGCCCTCATGTCTGGAAGGGACACCTTGGGCAAATGTCATCCCCCAGAAGTGGTATCTGCTTTGGCTTGTGTGGTCAAAGCCGTGCTTGATGTTAGCCAATGGACATGCAATTGCCCAATAAATATATCTTTTTAAAAAATTAATTTTATTGAGAAACAAATAGCAATGATACAGTTTCAAAAGAGGTTAGTAGGACAATTTCAATAATTAATACATTGCATATTGTTGTCTTCATAGTAGTTATTCATAGTACAATATTCAGATATGATATCCTATCTAAACACTATTAGTACAAATCTTTCTTCTCATTGAATTAAGAGAAAGTAGGTCCATATCTATCCTAAGTATTTCATATATACAGATACAAAATGGTCCTTCATTTATATCTAGGGAATGTATCTTTAGCTCTCCTGAGAAACACAGGAGCAAACACCAGCACTCTAGTGTTCCTGATTCTAATGTGAATCTACAAAACAAAAGTGAGTACTCCAAAAGTTAGATGACAGAACAATGTGCTTAAGGAGAGTTGTGGCTCATTGTTGAAAGTTTCTGTTTTAGAATCTGACAAGACCCAAATTTGAATTTGTCCCATGATTTGCTTGATTCATGGCTTTGAGTACAAAATTTTGAGCCCGTATTGCTCATCTGTAACATGAGGTAAATCATCATACTTGTCCCTCAGAGCTGTGAGGAGGAAAAACTAGAGGATTTATTCAGAGTGCTAAACTTGTCAAGTGTAGAGCAAGCACTGGGGAAAGGCTGGGGAGTGACAGTCCCTAAAGTTACCTACATATTCCCGACCTCATCACCCACTCAGGAGCAGCTGCCTATGCTAGGATCATCCTCAATGACCAAGTCACTGTTTCTGGAGTTAGATGCTAGTAACTTTCTGTAGATTCCACTTACAGTCTGTCTATGGAAAGCCAAGTAGTCAACTCAGTTCTTTATTTTCTACTAAAGTCTTCTCCTATGTGGATACAACAAGCTCTTCAAAACTATTTGGCTATAAGTACCCAAGCAGACATTTTTTTCTCAGAGGAGTAGTGTGCTTTATGTTGGTGACATATAAAGAGTGAGAAGGAAAGCCTAAGAAAGAATCTCTGAATATTTTCAGGACTTTATTCTTCAGAACAATGAACCATGATGCTCAAATAGGGTCATGGGTTTTAGTATAAATAAATCCAACCCTGTTGACATATTTTAAAAACTATATGCACCCCAGATATCAGTTGGCATGGAGATTTCATAAAAGTTCTTTATTTTATATATTCTTCATACATATAAATGGATTTTCATGTAGAAGAAGAATTTGAAGTATTTGGAAGAAAAGCACTATTTATATTTCAAGTATTCTTATACTTTATTGCAATTCTTTTATATGTCTGTGCTGAACAATAGGCTGGGGAAACCACAATTTGAACTATTGCAAAATAAGTCAGTCTTGAATTTCACACTTAAAGAGTATGGATTTTTCATGAAGCATAATGAAAAGCACATATTGGGAGGATTTAGTTTGGTGACAAATGCCAGTGAGGCTCCGCTGCGGTGGTGATACAGAGTGAGTCTAGAGCAAGCTCCAAAGGGGTGGGTGTTCCTGGAGGCTTCAGAAGCAAGCCCACCAGTGAAGGTGTGAGCACATGCATGGAAATGCAGATTGCATACAAAAATCATGTATTCCCACATATCAGGTAGTGGGATAGCTATATTCATATCCTTGGGTAATTATTGACCATTTTAGAAACAACACTAAGCCTTTATTGTCCTGTGGCAGTAATAGGGATTTTAACTAGGTGAAATTATTCTTTTTATTTTAAAATCCCTCTTGTGAGTATTTTAGAGTGTACACATTCTGTTGGTTTTAGTATCTTGCTTAAGTCAAATTATGATCTTTGAAGGAGAGCTAAATCCATCAGCTAGTTAATTTTTATGACCATTGTAAAGATGACATTGTATTGCTATGAATTTTAATTAAAATAGCAGACTTTGTGTAATCCTTTTATTAAAAAAGCTTCCTACAATGCAAGTAAAAAGTTTATGTGAAAAAGCAGTTAATTTTAGAGATGTTTGAATACCCTTTGTGTTCAAATCTCCTAAACATAGCTCTTTATCAAGCCATTTTCCCCTTAGAAGGCAGTTTTCCACCTATTTTGTAGAAAAAAATAGAGCCTGAAATTTGCTTTAAGAGTAATTAGGGCCCTAAAATGTACGGTTGCTCTCTGAAAACTATATCTCCGAGCTCTTTTGCAATACAAGTTAATTAACTGGATTTAGATATTTGCAAGATGATATATTTAATGGGATTACTGCTCATATAATGTTCTCAGTGACTGATTTGCAATCTAAGCTCACGGAACCGAGTGCTGAATTTCCAGCTCTTTGAGAGTTAATGTTGTGTTAAGGAGAAGTACAATCTGAACCTCATTGTTCATGAATAGGTGAGTTATTCCCCTGAAATGGAGCCGGGCCCTACAAGGCCTGCGGCAGGCAGATGCGTGAGCAGGAGCGCGCCAACCATCACATTCCTGCAGCTGCCCAGGTAGCCGGATCTGCACACCTGAACTCCTGACAAGTTCAAGGCAATTGTGTGTCTCGTCAACATAGAATGGCCCATTATTCACAGTCTGTCTCCCAAGTGGGATCAATTAGATGCTTCTGCTCCACAGGCTTCAAGATAAACAGTTGTGTTTTGGTTGGTTGAGAGTTAAAATGAAACCATACATAACCCATCTGCACCCTAGTCCTGGCTATTGTGAATGCTGCATGCTCTAAATCCATCTTTCAATGCAAGTATTCAAAACACTTGTGATTATTTTACTGGGCTAGGTGGAAAGGTAAGTAATAATTTGCTAGGAAAGAAAATGGACATTAGTAGAAAAAAATTTATTATTTTTTTCTTCTAAAAAAAATAAAACAGAAAGAAAAGAAAAATATCTTTTTTACTCATGCCTGCTTTTATATCACTAGCACCCAACCCCCGACCCCCGTCTCAGGGTCTCACTCTGCAGCTCAGACTCATAGTGATCCTCCTGTTTTCAGCCTCCCTAGCACTAGGATTACAGGCATGCTCTACCATGCCTGGTCTCGGTCACCAGCTCAGCACACCTGCGGGCAGGGTTGGCATAGCATTGGTGCCAGGGATTGAACCCTGGTCCCTGCTCTTGCCTAAGTAGGTGCTTAATCTGCTGAGCTATCTTGTGGGCCTTAGCCTTTTTTTTTTTGTTGTTAAACAAATATATTTCTGCCTGTCAGTTGGATTCACTCAAGTGTTATGACTTCAGTCATTGAACATGACATCACTAATGAATATAATTTAAATCTTTCTGATTAGAGTACTACTCTAAAAATAGCATTTTAACTAGAATGTTGAAATTTTTATTACATGTATAAATATTAGCTCAGTCAAATCATTATTAAAAAAAAATTTAAGCTTTCCCCCAGTTGAAAGGCTATGTAATGGTACATTGAATTTCTCATTTGTGTTGGAACTTAGTGAGGCAGTTTTTTGTATGTGATCTAATAAGACCATGTCCAGGGTGGGCCTGGTACTTTGCTTCCAGATCTCTGCTTAAGCCCGTCAAGTGAAGAGATGGCCTGAAATGAAGCATCTATCTGTAGCACAGATGGACCATTTCCCCCGGACATGAGCTAAATACAAAGATGAGCTGTTCAGCAAAAATAAAAGTGCAGTTTGAATACAGATGTCAGTAAGCCAGGGAGCAGAATTACCAAATGGAAGGACTGAGGTGGCTACAGCCACAAGGTCATTGGGTCTAAATTCACTGGATAAAGAGAAAACTGTTCCTTCAGAAAGCAAGTGACTTGCTACAAGGGACAGTTCTTGTGGTGGGTCTCATCCTGCTTCTGAGTGCGCTGGGTGGGAGGAGATGGTATGAGAAAAGGAGAGGTGTGATGAAAGAAGGGCGTCAGGCTTCTGCCCATCTTTCCTCCTCGGTGCTGTAAAAGCAGCAGCAGCAGCGGGCTGTTCACGCTCCTGGCTCCCCTCCCTGCCACCGCTACCTGCGGAAGGGATGCCCTTTGCTGCAAGTGGCTGGCGCCTCAGGGGTGAGCACTCGCACCGATAGCCCTGCAGCTATTGTTCAGCTCTAGCTCCATGGGCTCCTGGCTCTGTCTTTCCTCAGCCTCCTGATCGGCCAGTGGTTGGGATTTTCTAGGCTGCCATGCCCTTCTTCCCCGTCAGCCTTAGAAGTGACCGTCACTGCTTTTCTGCCTCTTCCTCTGTGCCTTCTGAGGTGCATGGAAAGAACTATTTTCCTACCTTATTGAACTTTTCCTAGTTGAAGAGAATTGGTTTCAACTTCCTGCCCTCTTCACCTCATTAGCCTGCGCAGTTCCCTTAGATCTCAGCTCCTTTCCAAGCCCTCCGTGACCTGCAGAACCAGGTCAATCCCTGTATCAAAGTCCTTCATGGCATCATGTGTCTCTGCCAGTGGCACTCGACAGAGCTGTGATTTTGTGTGCTTATGTGTATGTACATACCCATGTACATGACTTTGTATGTATCTATAAATTCACAAGAGCTTTTATGTATTTTTATTTCTGAAACAACTTTTGTTGTAGTCAAGACTTACAGGAAATTGCAACACATATACCCAGAATTCCTGTGTGTCATTCACTCAGCTTCTACCAACAGCCACATAAGACAAAACCAGAAGCCACATTTGGCAAAAACCAGGATTAACATGGGCACAATACTACTGATTCAGGTAAAAAACCATGCTCAGATTCCAGCTTCTTTCACAGAAATATATGAGTATTTTTAAAGAGGTTTTTAGTTTTTGATGACTGTCACCACAATCAGGATATAAAACTGTCCCTTCACACCCACGGAGCGTCCTTGTGTTGTTCCTTCATGATTTTACCTTTCCCCCCTCCAACCCCCGACAACCTCTGATTTGTTTTTGGCATCACTAACATTTTGTAATTTCAGTAATGATGTATTAATGAAACTATAAAATATGGGGCCCTTTTTACACTCACCGCAATTACCTGGAGATCTATCCACATTGCTGTATCAGGACTCTGTTCTCCTTCCTTCTCATGTACTTATTGTAGTATTCCTGGTACAGCTGTCTCGCAATTTATCTGTTTACTTGATAAAAGACATTTGGGTTCTATCCAGTTTGGGCTATTACAAATAAAACTCCTAAAACATTCATGGACAGGCTTTAATGTACACATATACTTCGTCTTGGATGAATATTAAGGAGTGCAATTGCTAGGTTATATAGTTAAGTGTGTACCTGTAAGAGACTGCCAGGCTACATCACTGCACATTTCCATCGGTGATATACGCGACAGCAAGTTGCTCTGCACCAGAACCAATCTTGGTTTTACCAATGTTTTCTATTTTAGTAATTCTAACAGGTGTGAAGTAGTATTCCATGTCTTTAATTTGTATAATGTCTAATGACATGGAACATCTTTTTATGGCCAGATTTTCCATTTTAATTTCCTTTGGTAAAGCCCCTATGTGTGTCTCACCAGTTTTCTAATTGGTTTTTTCCTTTACCTAGCATATATTTTCAGTGCATAATGTTTACATTCCTTATGGGGAGTTGGTACATGTATCGGACACATTTTCATTCATGTTTTCATTCCCTGTTCTTTCCCTCCATCTTACTTCCTTTCATCTCTTAAATCCATTTTCCTTTAAGAAAGCTCTATCATCCTGCTTCCTATCATCTGTCTTTTATTTTGCCCTTGGGGATGGGGGCAATAGCTCACAATCTAAGTTCCTGCCTGCCAAGCACAAGGGCCCAAGTTTGAGCCCCACTGCTGCATGCTGTGCCAGCCCCAGAACCCTGGGTACACACCTGTAATCCCAGAGCTAGTGGGGCTGAGATAGGAAGATCACTATGAGTCCTAACTGTAGCGAGACCCTGTGCCAAAAATAAATAAATAAATATTTTGCTGTTTGTCATTTGAATTTCTCATACAAAAGAAACTATGTACTATTTAATCTTGTATGTCTGATTTATTTCATTAAACATTATAGTCTTAAGGTTCATTCATTTTTTTCTGTATGGCAGAGTGGTACTTTATTGTGTGTGTGTTTATTTTTTTCTTTTATTATCTATTTCATACAGGGTCTCCAGGATCTCACTATGTAGACTGGACTCACAGAGACCTTCCTGTTTTCAGCCTCCCAAGTGCTAGGATTACAGGTGTGTGCCATCATGCCCAGTCTCAATTGCCACCTCAGCATGCCCTGGGGGTGGGGCCGGCACAGCACACTGGGGATAGAACTCTGATCCTTGTCCCTGCCTAAGCAGGTGGTTTAATCTGCTGAGCTACGTCTTTAAAGCTTTTAGAAAGATATCTAAAAGAGTCAAATGCAGTTTCTAGTTTTTGTTTTTCAAGGAATCTCTATACTGATTTCCATAGTGGTTGTACTAGTTTACATTCCCGTCCACAATGAAGAAGGGTGCCTTATATCCCTGCGGCCTTGCCAGCATTAGTTATTACTTGTTGACTTGATGAATGCCCTTCCTTCTGGGATAAGATGGAATCTCAGTGTCTTGGCTACTTTTCACTCATTATTGAGACAAAATGCCCAATAACCAAAATTAAGACAGGAAAGGTTTATTTAGCTCATAGTTTGTGGAGGTTTCAGTCCATACTCGGCTGGCTCCCAGGCAGAGAGGCACATGGCAGAGGGCAGCAGTTCATGGAGACAGAAAACAGTAAAAGCGAAAAGGGAGGACAGTGGCGGGAGTGGCGGTGGCGACCGCAGCAGCAGCAGGCAAGTCTCTCTCCCTTCCTATGGTGCAAGTGTCCCAGGGCGAGTGTAGTGCTCACACCCATCATCCCAGCATTGGATCATGAATTAATCATGCTTACATTCTAGAAATCCACCCCACTGACTGTGTAAGGTTTTTGGGGGGACAACTGAACACAAACAATAACACTCAGTGTTGTTTTAATTTGATTTCTCTGCTAGCTGGTGATGTTGAACATTTCCTTGCCATTTGTACTTCTATTCATCTGCCCATTTCTAAATTGCGTCGTTTATTTGGGAAGGTCTAATATATTCATTTTTTTTCTGTATTTTTGGGAAGGGTCCACAGAATGTTCAGGGTCTCACCACCACACCCAGTCTCAATCACTATCTCATCATGACCTGGGGGTAAGGCTGGCATGGCAGGCCTGGGGGTCAAACCCCCAGCCCCTGTGCCTGCTTGCAAGCGCTCTAATCTGCTAAGCTATTTGGTTGGCTGGGGAAGGTCTAATTTTTTTGAGTTCTTTATGTATTGTAGATATTAGTCCTTTGAAGAATTGCTGGCAATATTTTTTTCCAGTTCTGTAGGATTTCTTTTCCCTCTGTTGGTTGTTTCTTTTCTGGTATAGAAACTTTTTAATTAGACACTGTCTAATTTAGTGATATTTGGTACTATTTCCTATACAACCAGGATTGTGTTCAGAAAATCTTTGCCTGTACCTATCCCTTCTAGAGTTTTATCTGTTTTGTCTTCTAGCTGATAAAGTGTTCATTGGAAGAGAAAAGAGGGTTCAGAAACAACCCAAAGCATATTCAACTATTTGACCTTTGACAGAGGAGCCAAAATATATGAGAGGAAAAATAGCCTCTTTAATAAATAGGGTTGCAAAACTTGGTTATCCACATGCAGAAGATTGAATCTCGACCCACATCTCCTTATCTCACCATATATTAAACTAAAAATGAATCCGAGAACTGATAATAGAACAGAAACACTTTAACCTGCTGGAAGATAAAATAGGTATACCTATTTTCTTCAGGGTTTTTACATTGAAAAGATTTTAGATTTTTCTGGATCTACTGAGACAAATGTGTAAGTTTTGTGATGTGTTACATTTATTAGTCTGCATATGATGAGCTACTTTTGCGTCTTGGGGATGAAGCATAGTTGGTCATCATATATGATCTTTTCATGATTTATCGTTCTGTTTGCCAGTATCTGGTTGAGAATTTTTGTGTCTGTATTTGTTAAACAGATCAGCTTATAATTCTGCTTTTTAGTTGGATCCTTGTCTGGTTTGGGAATCAAGGCACTGATGGCTTCCAGGAATTACTTTTGGAATACTCCTGTTTCCATTTCATTCAAGAGCTTGGGAAGTGTTGGTGTTAGATCTTTTCTGAAAATTTTGTAGACCTGAACAGTGAATCAATCTGGACTAGGCTTTTCTTAATTGATAGCTTTTTTATATATAGAACTGCTTCAGTGTTGTTGTTTGTTATTGGATTATCCAAGATTTTTAAAAATCTTTTTGGTTCAATTTTGGCAATCTGTTTGTATCTAGAAATGTATCCATTTCTTATTTCTCCAATTCATTGGCAT
>NDGN011467131.1:0-10200 GCA_002564285.1 Tympanoctomys barrerae
AATATTCATTAAGAATTTGTGTGGAGACAAGATATGGAAAACAAAGAATGATTATAAGATTTTGGTATTGTTTATGATGTCTTACTGAAATATAGGGTGAATATTTAAATTCAAAAGTTTATTAAGATAAAAGACATGTTGTCATTTACAGTAGTAGGACCCTCACAATACTCTTTGCTTCCAACACACTGTTCCATCCTTCTTCACAACTTTCTGAAGTGGTTTTAGAAACCCTTTTGTGAGTGTCTTTAGTTGCATTGTCATTACTGCCTTTCTGAGCTGATTCTAACTGGCCATGTTGCCACAGAGGGAGGGTTAGAAGTCCGGTGGTAACAGATCTGGTACATGGGTGGATGAGCACACACTATCATGTTTTTACAAGCCTACCTTTGGCTGAATGACTGATGGCAGCATTCACCAAATTTCTGATCACATTTTATAAAAGCATCCACAAGTGAGGATTTCCATTCTGCTTTAGAAAGTGACAAGACATGATGGACTGAGTGTGCTTGGTGTGAGGATGAATGTTTTGAAGAGAATGTATGCCAGTGGATTATTTTTGCAACAATATTTTATTTAAATCTTCCTCATCTATTTCATCTCCTAAGTGTCAGCTGATGTGCCACCTACTTTTAATCCTCTTGGGAGCTTTGTAGATGGAAATATACATACGTGTATTTTATTTGTGCTTATTTTTATATGTGGTATCTTAGCTATGAGGCATAAAGTACAGTAGGAATAGATTGTCTCCTCTATAAAACCTGAAATTTCTATAGAAAAGAGTCCAACGTTCATATTTCCACGCACACTGTGCTTCTAGCTAGGAGTTAACACATAATTGTACAATAATGAATGTTTGATGACTATTTCCTTAGTAAGCAAAAATCACCTTTTGGTAAAACATCAATTTTTTCATTTAATCTACTTCCGGTTTCCCCCAATTTTTCATGGTCCTGCCCTATTTAATTACATCAAACAATGAATGTACGATGATATTGTCCATCAACTATGATTTATTTAGCAATCATATACAATAGGAAATACAGAATTACAGCATAATAAAAACACAAGAATTGTAGATTGTCAAGTTAAAAATTAAATTAAAGGGGCTCTGGTTAAGTGAAAGGAGCACGGCCTTGCAGGCGGGATAAGTCGACTAGCTGGGAACACAAACGCAGAGCAGGGTGCTCCAGGGACAGCAGCCTGACTCCTCAGCCCTCCTGGCAGAGGGGACGCCAGGCGAGCGCACGAGCGGGAAGGATGCAGCTTCTGTTGGTGCCCACTCCGTCCCTCTTCCGCCAGCGCCCGTCACAGCTGTTTGCAGAGAGGGCGAAGGAGGGAGAAATACGGAAAATTAAGAGAAAAGGGGGAGAGGGATGGGGAGGGGAGGAGAGCAGCGAAAGGCAAGTGCTCCCAGAAGGCCAGGCGCTGATTGGATGCTAAGGGCGTCTTCCCTACTCCTTCTGCGAGGGCAGCCGCAGGGCTTCATGACTCACATGACCTGGAAAACTCGGCTAAAGCCCAAATACAGAAATTGGTTCAACTCTTTCTATTCCTCCATTTTTTATAACACAGTATAAAGAATGAAGAGGAATAAAGTGGATATTTTCAATGCTTTTTGAGAAGTAGTGTTGCAATGTATTCCTCCCTCTGGCTCAAGTAGGAACCATAGCATTATAGTTCCCAGACAATCGTATTCCACTTTAAATTCAGAGTGTTTTCTGCATGGTAAGTAAGTAGCTCATTAAAAAAGACTTTAAAAGCAATAGTTACACTTTATCCATAAATAGAAATAAAAAGTCTATTTTTAAAGGACAAAAAGTCACTGTGATGTGCATTTCTATAAACTTTCCCCCAACATTTTATTATAGATAAACCATGACTACTTACATTTAAAATATCGATTGCATTGTCATCTCTATGATATAATTCTGTTAGCTGATTTCTGCACAAGATTCAGAGGAAGCTAAAGCTAAGGACCATATTCACAGAACATTTAAAAGCATTCTATGTAGCCCACACACAAAGGTATCTTAAATTACAATGATGCATACTAAATATGCATGTAGAGTATGGCTTACACTTTAGAAGAGATCTAAGTGTGAGTTATAAAATCTCACCACTTAAGCTGAAAAGCTTCTGATTGTATCCATTTCTAGTATTGCTCAGCATTGTCCGGAAGAAAGCAGGCGCGACAGGCAGCTCCTTGGAAGGATGGACTCCTCTCCTGTCCATCAGTTAAGTGACGGCTTTTCTCCATCCTTTGCACCCTCTACCCACCTTTCCCAAAGACAAATTCACTTAAGAGCGCAGTCATCAAAACGTCTGTACAGTGAAAAGCTGTAACGCTGACTTGTGCTTGACCCTTCTTGTCAGCTAATAGCAAATGAAAGGTAGTTCTTCAGTTTGGAGCGAAGGCAGGCTTTGCACATGCTCAGGCAAAATACGACAAGAGGCAGGCCCTCTGAGGGCCCCAGTTTGATTCCTTTTAGGGTAGTTAAACAGTCACATCAAATAAGGATATCTCTACAGAAAAGCGTGGGCTCCTCTTTCCGCGGACATGTTTTAACACACGTGCACTCACGAACGCAAACACTTCTTGTGTCCTCGCCCCAGTCTGTAACATATTTCATTACACGCAGATGGGATCGACACCCCACAAGGCAAGTTCTGTTCTCTCTTTTAGTGTTTGCGTCCAGCAAGGGCTGCGATTGGGGCTGTCGGTAATGTGTGACTTCATTGTGGCCATGCCTTATTGGTGACAAAGCCAAAGGAAAGGGTGCAGCTGGCCTTCTGGCTGCAGGAAGAGGCTGTGCCGCCTCTTCTCGGCTTGAGCACTTCCCTGTGCGCCAGCCACTGAGCCACAGCGAGGAAGTCCACCATTGCCTCGGGACACAGCCACATCTCCTGAGCTGCCCCAAATCTCCTTTAGTTCCCAGGCATTTAAAATAAGGACAATCTAAACAGCCTGCTCCCCAGTGCTGCCAGAAAATATTTTTGCCACTTCCATTTTTGTTTTGCTTTTATTTTTGACCTGGAAAAAAATGTGTAGTTAGTGCACTCTTTCAGACAATCAAAGAAAGTAAAGGTAAAATACTTCTTGTCCTGCATGTGGGTAGTGCAGGCGCTGTGACAGGTAAAAAGTGATGCCAATTTAACACTGCCCAAATTTTGTCTTAAACATTTCACTGGCTTGATTGAAGAAGGCCAAGTTGTGAAGAAAAAAACAATGGTGGAGGCCCTGGCCAAAAGCTTCCCTAGAAACTTCAGGGTACTTATTTGGTCAGTTTCTTGCTTACAACTTATGTTCTTCTTATTCCTGCTACAGGATTCCGTCCAGGTGGCCCAATCCAGCTTCAGGCTGAAGGAGGAGAACATAGCTTTGTGGAAAGTTGAGGACTTGGGACTTTTTTAGAGCTGTTTTCATCATCCTGAAATAAGAATGAAAAGAAAATGAAGAACAAAGAAAGGGAGGGTAATGGGGTTTGGGAAGATGTTTGTTGGAGGATACAAAATTTCTGTTAGCAAGGAGGAGTAAGATCAGAATACCCATTGTACAGCATGGTACCACTAGCTAACAGCAATGTCCTATTTCCTTAAAAATTGTTGGGCTAGCAAGATAGCTCAGCAGACTAAGCACTTGCTTAGGGAAGCACAGGGACCAGGGTTAGAACCCAAGCACCATATGCCATGCCAGCCACGCCCCGGTCATGCTGAGCTGGCCACCAAGACCAAGCATAGTGGTGCACACCAGTCATCCCAGCCACTGGGGAGGCTTAAAACAGGAGGATCACTGTCAGCCTGAGCTGTGTAGTGAGATACTGTACCAAATATATATATATATATATATATATATATATATATGTTTTTTTTTCCTGTATCAGAGATTGAACTCAGGATCTTGCACTTGCCAGGCAAGCACTTATTCTGCTGAGCTATCTCCCTGGCCCATAAAATATGTATATTGGAAGAGTAGATTTTAAATGTTCTTTCCATGAAAAAATTAGAAGTATATGAGATGTTATATATAATATATATGTTAAAATATAAAATTTGTATTATATATGCAAATTAAATCAATATAACTGTTCTAGTAGGTATATATATTTAAAGCAAAATATGTGATAAATAAATATATACATATGTTAAAAATACAAAGAAAAATAAAGATCATGAGTTATATATAGGCATTGATTATTGGGTGACAGTTTCACATTTTACTTGACATACTTTGTCAAAATAAGGAATTTATCAGTATATAATAGATATTGGTTTTATATCAGTTAGAATTCTATTTCCTATTTTTGCTGTGTATATGTCTTTCTGTGTATCTTTTTTAGTCCCAATTTTAAAAAAAACCTTTAAACACATTGAGTGGTCATTTTCACAAATATACTGATAACTTGTACTTCGTATAGTTATTTGAGGAAATTTAGAAATATCTGAGGTCTACAGTATGAATGCTTAGAAAGTGCTGATCCTAAAGTTCTTTTCTTTCCTTTTGAAAGTATCAACTGTACACCGGCTAGGTATCTTCTCCTGCTAAATTTTGTTTTACTCAGCTGGATGGTGATACTTATTTGCCAACAATATCCTTTGTTACCTAAAATATTTATAACATTTTACTGCATTAGTTTCCCTAAAATATTCTCCAGTGGTTCAATATGTACCCGCAGGATCCATTTCTGAAGTGACCATGGACTCTAAATGTAGTGCCTGTGTACTTTCAATGGAGGTTATGGACAGTGCATGGCTAATTTTCCACATTGTATTACAATTGTTGAATATAGAGATGAATTTTAGTTGCTGAAGAGTAACTCTGTAACCTGATGTCTTTCCAAGCTATATATCAAGTAGGAGCCATAACCATTAACTATGGAATTGCAGTGAGGACTCACTGAGATATACCTGAAAGATGACTGCCCTGGTGGCTGGTTCACAACTGTCCACGTAACCCCAGAATACTAATTATAACATCTCAAAGGCTTGGCATGATGGCCTTAACATTTTCTCTTGTCCCACTACCCCAACAGAAAGCACCATTATAATACTGGGGTTTTGTTTCTTATGTTTCCTGACAGACATGAAGCACCTCTACTGTGCCTGATACCCCTTCTTTCTCACTGCCTGTACCAACTCACCAGGCCCTAAGAAGTCTTTCAATTTTAGTGAGCAGAAATACATGTATCAATAGTTGGGTTTATTCAAACATCAGATTTCCAAGGCATCACTCCCATAGCTAATAAATTGGTTGACTGAAAGGAATTCCCAGGAACCAAACTTTTAAAGGAAGCACTACTAATGCACATGGTCATGGTATTTGTTTCCTGACATGCCATTACTCTGCTTTTACCAACAAGGGTGAACATTCATATTTGTTACACAAAATAAAAACATAAACCAGTGTAAACCTTTTGTATTCCTACATAAGTCAAAAACTGAACTTTCACATACACAACAGCTCATTAACAGTAAATATAATTATTATGGAGGACGTTTAAATTTTACCTGGTAAGTAATTTACTAATTGATAACAAAGGAAATGAAAACAGAATTTAAAGAGGATACCTTGGTCTCTAAGGGTATTCTGTTAACCTTTCATTTTAGAAATTAAGTTGCTCATCTAGTAACATAAAATTACCTCTCATGTTTAAAATGACAGAAGCCTTTAAGGTGTTTCAGACCTATGGCTGTGTGTCAGCATGTTTTTCTTCAGTATTTGATAAGTCTTCTGAGTTCTTATGAAGATCATGTTCACCTGAAAAAAAAAATGGAAATACAGACAAAAAAAGAAATTGGACTTGGGGAAGCTTAAGAACACCAGGAGATGAAAGTGATTTGTAAAGTGTTGAAGACATTATTTTATAGTGGATGTTGTAGCACATTTCTCTGAAGATGTTAAATATTTTCTTTTCGGTCTGTGAGTGTACAGAGCATAATAAATCATCTTCTAATGCTTATGTAACTTTTGAAGCTGGAATTCAATCTGGGAATACAAAATGATACAGATGAGACATCACTTAATAAATGTTCATTAGAACATCTCTTCAGTCCCATGTAGAAGTTACCCTTTTACAGGTATATATTGAATTGAAATGAGTTCTTTTCAACAAGCCCTCTAATGGTCAGTGTCTTTATCACACATTGATCAGTTGAAAGGAGTTTAAAACAAGGGGTAACAAGAGTTTAGTAGTATTTCAGGAAAAATAATATGTGAAAATATGCTCATGGAGTTTATAGCCTTAGAATCACTCACTTTCTGTATCAGTCTCAATCAAAAACACTACCATGGCAAATGTCCCAACACTTCTGAAGAAGTTGCAGAGACTTGATTAAAAATACAATTATAAAGCTAAATGTAGTGATAAAGGAATCTTACAAGATACAACGTAAACAAAATAGGCAGTAATTACCATTTAAGTCAGTTCTTCAAAATGCCATAATACTTCAGGAGACTAGTTATGGTGTAATGCTTTTCCTCACCTGAACTTTAGTTTAATTGTTTTTTTTTTTTTTTCTTTCCTTGCAGAACCAGGGATTGAACTCAGGCCCTTGCGCTTGCCAAGGAAGTGCTTATTCCACTGAGCCATCTCCCCAGCCCCATCCTTGCCTGAACTTTAACTGAAGATATTTTAACAACTGAACTTTGCACCACTGAACTCTGACATAGTTCCATCCACTCATTTTGTAAGACTGTGTTGGTTTTGTTGTGGTGGGTTGTTACTGAGATTGTAGAGGTAGTGGTCATAGAGAAGGTACAGGCCCTGTCACTAAGCAAGGGTAGGTACCTTTCACATACATTCAATAGGGTAAACTGATCTTCTGTTCTAAGATGAAAATGTCAGGCAGCTTCCATCCCCTGACTTTTCTGATCAGTCTTAGACAGGAAAAGCCATCCCTTCATTGTGTAAAGTTGCCGAAGTCTCAACTCAGACATTAGAAGCCTGGTCACATATCACATGCTGGAAACAAAGGTAATATTTCTTTCTCATCTTCGGTTTGTCACACAACCAAAACATTGTGTGTGTGTGTGTGTGTGTGTGTGTGTGTGTGTGTGTGTAGCACTGTTGTTTGTTTCATTACTTGTTTCTTGCAAGTGGCTACTTCATGTTCCTGAGCTCATGCAAGGCAGCTGGAAGAGCCAGGTTCCCACCCTTCCCTCACTTTGAAGCACAGCTTTGCACTCTCTAGACCGGCAGCTGGCAGAGATGACCTGTTCTTCTGCGAGCATGCTCATGAGCTCTTCAGGGACTTCTCAACAGCTTGCAGAGACACAACAAACTCTGGTTTCCTTCCAATGTCTGGAGCCCATGGAAATTGGAGAGTTCATCTCCAGCTTCTGACTGCGAAGGTCCCATCAACCTTCCAAGCATAAGTGTGCAACTCTCCCCTCCCTTGGACATTTGTCCCCACAGGCTGATCTCATACAGCCTAGGTTGGGCTCATCTGCTCCCATCTAGCCCTTCAGATCTCTCAGGTAGGAACCAGATTCCATTTCCAGCATCCTCTTAGATTTAGCCTCTTCAAAGTTCCTGGAAACTCACTTCTCTTTATTTGGATAAGAAAACAAGCATTTTTATAACTTTGCCAATAGCAATGATCTATTTAAAGAAATCCTTCTCATAAATTCTTTTCCAAGCAACTTAACCTTTCCTTTGTTTGAGTTGAGGGATGAATCTAAGCATTCTTTGACTATCTTTTCAATCTTCTTTGAAATTCCTGTCTCATGACTCAGTTTGTTCCCTGAAATTTATCATTTTTGATTTAATATTTAAACTTCTGATTTAATACTTTTACTTATAACTAGGTTAGAACAGATCATAATAGTTTAGAATAGAATAGAACTAAAAAAATAATCAGAGTGAATCAAAAGAAAGGAATGTAAGTATTCAGTAGGTTAAATGATTCTCAAAATTGTTGAGAACATTTTATAGCCAATAGGACACTAAGGTCTGCAGTCCCAAAATGCTCTTATTTCTAATAGCTAAGGAAATCAGCAGTAGGGAATGAGTTGGAGAAGAAAAAAAAAATGGTAACAATGAAGTAATCATAAACTCCAAATGATACATAGATTATATGCAAGAGTATATCTGTATATGCAATTATAAAAGCAGTAATTAATTATTAAGACCAACTTGAGATAAGATTTCTGTACTACCAAAAATGTATCTTTCTTCAAACCATAAAATCCCTGTTGTTTCCAAGGATACATAAAACAACATTGAAAAGCAATATTATGGCAGCTAAATAGCTTTGAAAGATGCTAAATTAGTCTTCAAGAAACCCAAATCACAGTACTTTTAGTTAATTAAACTTCAGTTGTAGAAGCATTTACAATTAACTTTGGTAATACTACTTCTAAGCTGCTGTCTCAGCTACTTCGTTTGTTTCTGAGACATTACTCAACAGCCAATATTAATGGAGGAAAGATTTATTTCGCACCACTATTTGTAGACATTTGAGTTCATACTTGGCTAGCTCCAAGGCAGGTGGCATCATAGAGGCTTATCACAGAAGAGAAATAGTTCATGTAGGCACAATGAGGCAGCAAAACAGCAAAATGCAGCAGCATTCTTCCTACCTATTATATTCCACTCAGGTCACCCACCCTTGGGGTATCCAGCCTTAGAGAAGCTAACACTCATACCTAGGGTAGGACATCCTCAATCCCAGTGTCACACACTTAATCCCAGAATCACACAATTTAATCCCAGCATTACATACCCTACAACAATCCAGCTCTGAAAAGCTCACCTATGATCATGTGAGGCTTTGGGGGTATATCTAGAAACAAGCCATAGCAGTCATTCTTCGTCTTTCATTTAAAAAGATGTTATTTTGACATCTTCTGCCAGAAAAGATGTTATTTGTATTGTCCAACAATTTAGATAATCATAGCCTAAAGGTGGTCTACATCAAAGTCCTTAAGAAATATCAGTGCAGTCCATAGCTTCAGACACTTTTGAAGCATGAGGCTTTCTTGTGTCTGGCCAAAACTATGGCCTTCTTTTCAAAACAAAATTCACAAATAAAATATACGTGATCATACCAGATTATACAAATATTAAAATACAGTTCTTTAAGTAAACCTAGCAAGACGGTAATAAATGTGCTTCTTTGTGAATGCTTTAAGTAACAGACTTAACAGCAAGTCTATAATTCTTAAGTAATAATGGTATCAGATGCCACTTCAAGATCTCCCCATTAAATGCACATTATGGTTTAGTCTCCCGGAAGCCTCCTGCATGCTCCTGCATGCGAAGGTGATTGGGGCTCTGCGCTCCTCAGTGGTTTGCCCATTGATGACGTAGTACCTGCAGGTGCTGTAAGGAAGGAGGTGGGGCTTAGTGCGTGACAATTCCTGGTGGTGTGGCCGGGAAGGGCACATTCTGGTGCTCAGCTCCTCCCTTCTCTCTCTGCTTCCTGGCTACTGCTGGATGAGCTCTGCTTCTCCACCCAGCCCTTTCTGGGAGGCTACTTTTGCATTGGAGCCGGCAGACCATGGGCTGAACGTGTGACCCACGGGAAACCTCTCTTCCTGTCGGCTACAAAATGCCTCGGCGGTGGAAGTGAATCATACAACACGTTAGAAAAAAGCCTATGATTTCTACTGATGCCAGACCAAAACTCCACACCTATTAGTGTACATTTATGTTCATTTTCAGATAAGAATCAGGCTGAGAAAAAGCAAATGTTTTCTTTCACCATGAAGAGATAACCTGAGGCCAAAGTGATTGACTTTCAGTTCACTGAGACATCAGTAAGAGCAGCAGAAAGATCTTGGAATTTCACTTTATTGCAGTGACTTCCATGCCCGGGTGTGGCAAGATACTCCTTAGGAAGGAGAGCAAGGTCTGTTCCTGATGAGCTCAGAGGAGCATGTTTGCCAGCCAGGAAAGAGGGGCTGCAGTCGGAGCCCTCCCACCATCCTCCTGTCTACCTCTGAGACTTGGGTACTCCTCTAAGTCAGTTCCAAGGGTATAAATTTGGTAATAAGAATAAGCTTCTCTTCTAGAGGGTTAACAACCTAAGTTTGCAGACGAAAATTAGAGAAAAAGGAGGGCCACAAAGAAAGCCAACATTTTGGCCCTAGCCTTCCAAGGTTAATTAAGTCTTAGGACATATGAAAACTTGTACTGTATGGTAATAATAATAAGCTTCTCTTCTGGAGGGTTAACAACCTAAGTTTGCAGACCAAAA
>NDGN011467132.1:0-11143 GCA_002564285.1 Tympanoctomys barrerae
AAAAGAAAGGAACTAAGGAAAAAAAAGAAGGAAATAAACAGAAAAACTAAGCCATCTTCTCCTAAACAATAAAATAAAACCACATAGACAAAACATTCCAAAAATATTTAAAAGACAAAAAACAGATGAAGAAATAATCCCTGTTTTTACAGGACAAAGGAAGCTACAAGGTAGTGCCTGTTGAGGAATGGTAAGCAGGGAAGCCCCCAAAGTGACATGAATTTAGGGCATTGCACCTGGTGAAACAAGGCACTGAACGAGGAAAGAACTGAAAACTTGTATACCAAAGAGTCAAATAGTCAGCTTTCTTCTCCTTACTTGACAACCATCTGGTAAATAATAAGCATCCTTTCCCAGTCACCAAAGAGGAGGTAAACCGGCTAGTTAAGTTCAATCAGAGATGTTGGAAACTTGAGGGACATCAAGCGTGAGATAATACAGTAAATTTTCAGGCTGACTCAGGCATCAAGTGAAATATGTGTATCCAAAGGAGACATCTCAGTATCATTTCTTCCTCAGCATCCAGAAAAACAGCAGGGAGTCCATAAATCAAAACTCAGAGTAGAATAAAGTTGTTCTGTGTCACACAAGCATTCAGCTTATTTTCCTCTCATATTCAGTAACTTGCTTCAGAAAGCTACCGGAGTGTATGTGTCAACGAAATTTATCTTTTATCAAGGAAATGAAAAATTGGGACCCAGTAAAGAAAATACTTCACCATAGGATAAGAGGGAAACTGGGATAAGAACTATGTAAGAGGCTTAAAAATTAACCAATAACTAATATAGATACAAACAAAAACTTTAAAATGTTTTTCAAAATCCATCATTGAGAAGATTTCAACAAATGAGTAAGTTGCTAAAAAAGGAAAATGGAATCTATATCTATATAGGTCTTTTAATGTTCTTATCATGGAGAAAAATAACTCAGTGAAAAGAGTTTGATAGATCCAATAAGAAAGAATATATAAAATAATTGAAATAGATTCTTAATGTATTAATTTCTTCTGCAGTGAATAATATTTACATAATCAAAGAAATGTAAATACTATTGTTTTAACTAAAAATTGTTAGAGTACAAACCCGAGAGGTGGGAGTGTGTCAGAGAACTGAATCATCATCTACCACAAGAAAAGCACAGATGGCATCCAAAAATAATAAATTAGGTATAATGGTGAGCACAAACAAAGTGCCCTGTGGACTTCACAAATATGAATCCGAAGAGCCCCAAGAGCTGAAGGAAGCTCAGCAGCCATATTGATGGGGGACAGAAATCTGGACAACCAGAGAGCACTTCAGGAAGAGCAAGCAGGTCAGTAATGCCTGAAAGGAGACAAACTAATTATGTGGTGTGGGTAGCTGGCCTATTGGAGTTGAGAGTAACACTGTAAAAGAGGAGGGAACTTGGTGTGTTGGGTCAACATACTAAATGTTTTAATTTTAATTTTAATTCTAAGAGAACTTAGTCAACAGTACATAAAATGTAGAGACCCTAAGATTCTTCTAGGTCTTTCAGGGGTCCTAGAGATAAAAAGGCATTTTAATAAGAATACTGAAAAGCATTTGCATTTTTCACACCTTTTCTTTCACAGTGTGTAGTAGAGTTTTTCCAAGGTTACATGAACTATTATGATGCCCTATTTCTGATGGCTGTGTGTATTTCAGCATCTAGAATTTTCTAAGGTCACAGACTTAAGGTATAATTATGTTTTAGAGATTAACAGAATTTTTTTCATAAATTCATTTTTAAATGGTTGTTTATTGGTATATGTTTGCAGGATGTAGTGATTATATTCATTGCAGAAAATTGATACACATACAAAATGTCTTAATTATTTTTATATCCCTTGGTTCTTCTGTCGTACTCATTAATCATTGTAGGCATACCTGGTATAACTTCAAACTTCAATAAATTATTTTGAAATCCTAAAGTTTTCCCTGTGCTTATGTAGAAGCACACAAAGAAATAAGATCATTTTCATGTCTTGATTGGTATTCAATTTTTAACCTGGAAAACGTTTCTAAGTTGTTATTTTCATCAAAAAGTTTTGCTATTTTATTATGGAATTAATATTTTAATATAAAGTATAAGAAAATTATTTATTTCCTATACTTCTTTCTTGTATTTTAGGATGGGCACCAACTTTAACAAGGAGGTCAGAAGACTTGTTATGTTAACACACAGCAGCCTCACTCAAGACTAAAGATGAAACTGGACCAGAAAAGAGGTCTCTACCTCACAAAGGACAGGACTGCACTCTAAGATACTGTGTAAAACTATAAAAAGAAAATGAAAATATGGCAATAGCCATGTTTCCTTCAACTTCATAGATATATAATTTTTATATTACATGTCTTATGCAACACAATTTTTGGAACAATATATTGTGCAAGTAAAATTTTGAAATCATTTCCTTTCCAATCATTCAGAATTTAAAGAAAAATAAATATTTTACATTTAGGCACCATGAAGTCTCTAAAGGCCAAAATATTGTTCACCATTTTTCAGACTATAGATAGGAAGTCCCCTAACAACTCCAGAATTGTTCTATTCTTGGATGGAGATATGCAAATAACTGTTGAAAGACCAGCAGAGTATGGTTGATTTTATACTGCCATACACTTGTGGGATGAAGAGCAGGGAGAAGAAGTCATGGCCTGTCAAGTTCCAACAATATAATAATTTGTTGAATGGAAGATTTATCTGCAAACAGGAAGACTGAGTTTATATCTCTGTTTTGAATGAGCACTTTTGTCTTTTAGTAGACTGACTCATAAATGTGCTTAGAAGGTTGTGCTCTTATTGTGTCCTGTGGCAGCATTAACACCTCATCCAGGAAAACATTTTACTTGCCAATGGCCATCATATGATACTGAAATACTTTTTGAATACTTTTTTAGAATCTCACGGTTTCTCCTGGAACAAGCCATCTTGCCATTTACATTGATCATGCAAAAGCAATGGTAGGAAAAAACGCCAACACATTAGCATGAATGAATCAAGACTGAGTCACCAAACTGCACCAGTAGTCACTGCGCTCTCCCAGGCACGGTACTGCCAAGTGGGCCGGCAGCCATTTTCACTTAAGAATGCTGGGTGAGGAAATGAAAATGATCACTTCCACTGAATATCAACCTTTGAGCGTGTATCTTCTGACTATCCTGTGTGAGAATCGAGAAGTAAATAACTTCTGGCACATATTAAAGTCTTAAGCAAAAGCAAATTGTGTAATTATTTGAGTAGTGAGATGACCTCACTAAACACAGTGTCACAGCACACTATTTTTACTGAAAAGAAAGATTTATGGACAAAGCATGGTTATTCAGACTTGGTAAATGGCAGCTATTTTATAAAACTGAAGTAAGTGAGCCTGTCACTTCAAGCCAAATACTGATTTTTATAGATAATAAAATTAGAGCTTTGAAGTGAATTTTGGAAAATGTATTCACTGTCATGAACTTGACAGCTTCTTAATACTTAAAGGCTTATCTTATGTATGGTAGAGATATTAAAAATGTGGTATTTTGATATTGTACAATGAAATGTGTCAACATGTAGAAGATCTATATAACTCAGTAAGCTAATATTTTTCAAATAAGTGCATGATGTTATGAAATCACTCATGGGTAAAGGATCAATTCAAAGTGCTAGACAGACCAATGAATCTTAATGTATCAGAGTACAAAGACTTCACTGACGTGTTTTCAGATTCCACAAAGCAATAGACCTTAATAAAATTTGTCAAGTTTTGGTGTAGTATCAAAAAGAATACCAGAAAGCTATTAAAATATTCCTCTCCTTTCCAACTGCTTATCTTAGAATCTGGATTTTGTTCCTTGACTCCAACTACAGAGGCTCTCTGACTTACAGTGGTTCCACAAAGTGATTTTTCAAGCTTGTGGTAACACAAAACCAGTGTGCAATGAGTAAGTGCTGTTCACTAAAGTCTGAGCTTTTCCCAGACTGCACTCTCTTGTGATGTTATGCAAAGATCGGAAGACCAACAACTGACAGTTGGGCTGCTGGGGGTCTAGCTCACTGATATAACTGGCCAGTAATTTGGGAGACTTTGGGCTCATCCCCAGTAACAGAAAATAAAAGCAAAACAAAATCTAAAAAAACAAAAAAACAATTGATATTCTAATTACTATTGCTGAGGTATAGTGTTTTGAAGATACTATTTTGATATTTGATACTAATAGATGCTCTTTTGACTTTTGTATGTTTTCAATATACTATGAGTTTATTGGGACAAACCTCATTATAAATCAAGGAGCTTCTGTAAAATGACATATTGCCATAAAATGCATGCAGAAGCAAATACAAGAATCCATTTTATTGGGTTAATCCAGAGTTTAAACGTATTTGCCAAATAATGTAAAACACACTACCCTTATCACTGCTTGTTTGCTTGGTTTGGAAAATGTTATTTTTCATTATGAGTTTATGCTATGTGTATCATGATCATTGCTTTAATAAACAAATATTGTTAAATTTCTTCATTTTAATTTTTAATACAAATGAAGGTCCATTCGATTGGTATTGCTGGAGAATGGGAACAACAAATAGAATTGAGAGCTGTTAGATGACACATCTCAAACTTGCAGAGGATGGATTAATAGGGGGGCACATTTGAGAACAGTGTCAGGGAAATGCTTCAAGATTTATGAGTGTTTTAAGACAATGAACCATCTACCAATCTATAAAGCGCAAGCAAAGAACCTCACTGGAGACTGAGAAGAAAGATCGTGATGTTATTTCACGTTGAGTCTGAATTTCCCTGGCTATGGTCAGCTCCGTCATATGCAGTTTTCCACAGTTATTGATCTCAAATTGCAATTTACTTGAAAACCCCTTGAGCTGGCAGATACACACTGCAACTTGTATCCAAAGATCTATTTACAAAAGGTAAAAATGTTTGAGCACAGAGATGAGCAGTGGAAAACTTCCTGGTTTTACTTGTTAAAAACATTACGTTCACTCCTCAGTTACAGGATGACTGAATTTGCAAATAAACTACTCCCTACAACTGCTGAATGTATTCCTTCAAATTTCAAAGCTGAGATGCAACATAGGTGGGATAATCTTTGTGTCTTTAGGATTACATTCTGTTACCTGCACAAACTCAAAAACAGTTAACAAATGCACACTGTTGGCAACTTTTCTTGAACATTTTGTATATTGTATGAAATATTTTAAAATATAATTATAATGCTTTATCAGGATATTATTATGATGGTAGGGTAATTTTGCACCAAAAAGATACTAGCAGATTGTCTTCAAACATTAATGAGATTTGAATTAATAGAATACATTTTCTTCTACCAACTTCAAAACTAATAACAAAGATAATTCTTGGTGTATCTTCAGAACGATACCACCACTCGGTATTTATCTTACATGGCTGCATTAGCTGAATGACTTTCTGAACATTGTAGGATAAATAGTAAAATATCCCCACTTTTCAAGAGACAAAATAGAAACTATGTAGGAACTAACAAACAGCCTGCTTACTACAGTCCAGACGTTCATAGTGGCCAATTGTATGTGAAAAGAATAAAAATAAATTCAATTCAATTCATTCCTGCTTAATTTCCAGAGATTGCTATCTGTTGAAACCCCCTACATGGATGTGTTTGTACACACATACATGAGTTATATGCAGGAACCTTTTTCATTAAGGGTGCGGCGTTTTTCATGCTAGGGCAGCACCTATCTATCTTCTTTCTGGCAGGGCTGTCTGCTTTTCAGTCAGCCACTGACTAAAGATCAATGAGAGAAAGCTTTTTGAAGGTGCTCTCAGGTCCTGCGGCAAGGGAGATGATCAGAAAGCTGCCATAATCTTCAGACTCACTTGACAAATTAGGAACTATTTTGGTGCTCTATAAACTGCTGTCACATCAGTTACAAACACTAATTAGAGATACAATATTCTGATAGTGAAGGCGTCCAGTGCATTAAATACCACTTTTGCTTAATGCAATTAGCTTATATGTTGACTTACACTTCGTGCTCTAAGACAGCCACAGATTAAAATACATCAACCATTATTAAAAAATGTATAAGGTAAATATAAGCTAAGTGTCAAATGGCTTTTTCCTGTTGCCCTTTGACCTTTCCAGTTCATAGTTTTCAATACTTTTGCATGTAATTTTTTCCACTAGTTTTCATTTGTCTGGACTAAATGTCATGCTTTATGGTAACCCATCACACAGCATCACTAATCAAATTCTGCATCCTGAGAATGTGGTATGTCAGGAATTCTGCCTCTGGGTTATATAGAGCAATTAGCCATCAGCCCATTACAGGATCCAGCAGTCTCAAACAAATAGAATTTTATGCTTTGTCCCTGTGATGGGATATTATTGATGAATAGGCATTTAAAAATCCATCTTGGTGATTTTTGAAAAAGTACTTTAAAGTTTTTTTAATGGCATTTCCATTTTGGTAACAGGACAAGTCTGCATGTGAAAAAAAAAAATCCAGCCATAACTGACAGAAGTGGTATGTTTTTAACACAAGAAAAGAGTGGGAAAAATGTCAAGATTTTGGTGATGATTATCTTTAGAGTTCCAAGAATACTTTTTCTAAAACTCTGTGTGTGCATGCACAAACACACGTGTATTTATGTTGAGAGATATATTTGAAATCTTTTCAAATTTGTAAAAGGCTATGAAATATAAACCTCCACTTATTTATGATGCATTTTGCGATGACACAGGAAGCATTATTTAAGGTCTACTTTGACTCCCAAAATAACCACTTTGGTCCCCTTCAGCAGTCTATGGCAGCCTCTGGTACAGGGTCTTCCATGCATCTCCTCCAACAATGCTTGCTCCAAATAGATGGCTATGAGCTAACACTAATTTAATGATAGTCTGAGTATGTGATTGAGGATATGCACACAAATACACTCAAAAATAAAAGATAGGCAGGTCAAAGGATGACATGTTTAAAAATAAACAGCACAGTAGTATGTACAGGATTCAATTGTTTGCAAACCTTTGTGTATGTACGCATAGCTTGCAAAACAACAAATAAGTCACCCATTTTAAATGCCTAAAAAATCAAATGTGACTTAATTACATGGAAACAAGCTCTGGGATCCAAATCTCTCTGTTCTCTTCCCACTTCAGTTTATATCAGGGAGGCAGCATATGGCGGAGGACAGCCAAAGGCTTTTCGGTCACCTCTGAAGAGATGGTTTCAATGGCAACACACTGAAACTCAGTCTAGAAAGTGGATGTGATAATACTCATCACTTCTCCACTTCAGAGAAGGCTGCGAGAATTAAAAAGCTCGTGCTCCAAATTCAAATTCACATTTTCTTTCTAACCTCAGCAGAATTCTTTGTCATCCCAGCAGAGACCATCTGAGTGAGAAGTGTCATTAAGGAAATAGTAGCACACTCCGAAGTGTTCCAGAGGGACTCCGAAGAGCTCTGGCAGAAGTTCAGGGTAGATGTAAACTCAGCCCAGTGCTCATAAAGCACGTTGAAATTCTCCAGAGGTAGCCACTACATGGGAACAAATTATTCTTAATTTAAGAGATAATATGCCATATCCAGAACTAATAATGAAGGCTGGAATAAATATAAGACTATAATGATTATGATCATTTATCCCTAAATCTAGCTTAGTGTCTCAGTGACAGCTAGAACTATTACAATTGTCTGCCCCGAACTATACAATGCTGGCAGTGGTCAAGGCCTCTGATATTGCTCTGATTATTCCTGAAACAATAATAGACCAGGCAGTCTTGATCCATCTTCAGGGGCCCAGACCTCTCTCGGCATCTACAGAAACAGTCCTTTGCCTTGCCCAAGCAAGGAGGAAAGGCTCCTGTGACTTCCCACCTGTGCACCTGCTCCACACATTTTTTTAAACTGGATAATCAAAAGGCCAAAGGTGTGTGGAGTCAGGGAGCCAGCTTTTAAGGCCAGGGAGCATGTCATCTGCACCTTTAAGAATAATGAGACCTGTACAAACAGAAAAAAAAAAACTTTTAATCAAATTTTGTCAATTTTGCTATGTAATTTTTAAAAAGGAAAACGTTATTTTCTTCCAATACAAGTTTTATGCTCAAAAGACACTTGCTGTAAAAGATTATTTATTTATCATACTGCAGGGGGCCTGGCCTTAGCTCACCTCTTTAAGTGCCTGCTTAAACAAAGCTGCCAGCCTCACCTTGCTGTAGTTCGATCCCCGCAAGCCTCCAGCCAGCCAAACGAGGCCTGAGGGCATGTGGAGCAAAAAAAAAAAAAAAAATCCTTATCATACTGCAGTTGAAAGTATACAGTATTTTAAAGGACACAATTATCTCTACCTATAAATTAGATTCATTTTATGAATCTTGTAACATTCTTCTCTAAGTACTATTGAACAGAAGTGGAAATAGCCATGGGAGATGACTGCGAAGCAATACTAGCGATTTGGATCTGTATCAGTCTGGTAATCAGGAGTCTGTGCAAAGTCTATCTACCACTTTTGAGCTCATCCATTCTACGCCACTATAGCTCTATCCTTTTCCTAGTACTTTAGCCAATGACTTGCTAAAATCCATACATTTTTAGCTACAGAATTTTTCTATCTACAAATGTAGTCAATCCAGCTAAATGAAATTAGCGATTTGTTGAATCTAATATAGTTTGCTTTCAGTGCTTTCGTTAGGTCACGCTGAACTTGACACTTTATTTATTTATACATTTTTTTTTCCAGACAAGGTCTTGCTATGTAGTTTAGGATGGCTACATAGGCCTTCAATTCACGATGTCATCCAGGCTGGCCTTGAACTAAGGGCAAATCTTCCTGCCCCAGCTTCCACTGTGCTGGGTTTATAGGCGTGTATCACCACATCCAGCTTATTTATGCAGCTTGGAATTTTCTAGCCATTGATAAAATATGTTTAGGGTCTGAGGATGTCAATAGCCTTCATCCCTTTATGAAACTGTCCACTAGTAAAATAGCACATTCCTTCCAGGAACAGAAGGACAAATGCTTCATGATCTTATAGTAGGATAAAAAATATATATAATATGAAAATTAAGATACAAATAGTTTCTAGAGGCTGGGGAGAATCAGAGGGGACAGTGGTGAGGAAGAGTCACTTAGTGGGTACCGTCGCAGGTAAAAGACATACATTCTGGAGCACTACTGACCAACAAGGTGCCCGGAGATAACGTTAATCCATTGTGCATATCAGAAAACATGGAAGAAAGGATTTGGGTTGATTTTTACCATAAAGAAACAATAAATGCTTGAGGACACTGATATGTCTAATGTGACTCTGAACATAATGCAATATATGTATGTGACACAATGTATATATGGGGTAACACCATGTTACCTCATTGTTATATAAATGTGTTTTTTGTAGTTGCAAATAAATTAAATTTAAATTTTAAAAAAGTTTAAATAAATGCCCACAAGTGTTAATGTACTTTAATTTTCGTCATGTACTTTTACGCCCACATTAATTAGGACGCGATCTGAGTATATTTCCACCATGGGGTCAAGGAGCGAAAAGCCTTGGCACATTGCTTTCTCTGTTTGTCACGTACTTTAGCATGAATGAGTGAAAGAACAAGACTGGACCCAAGGTCAGCCTTTGAATTCCTTCATACACCTGAATGACTATAAGCTTTTTCCTGAAACACTATGAGGCTTTCTTCCTTAATGTTTTCAAATAAATCTGTAGTAGACATGTTGAAGAACAGCTTAGGATAAGGAGAAAGGCAGAAAGGAAGAGAACACAGCACGCAATTCTCTTCTCTCTTCAGTACACACGTATCAAACTATGCTGCTTAACAATACGTGTTAGTTTCCTTCTAGCTAATTCTTCCCAAAGGTTTTCTCTAGTCAGTTTTAATAAATTGTTCTTTACTTTGGTAAAAGATTAAGTCTACATTAGGATTGCCCTGCATCACCAACTATGATTTTGAAAATATGAAATTGACCAGGCTCATCCAGTGTTTTGCAAACTCAGTTTGACCTCAAAAATATCACTTTTGGTCATATATTGTCTCCGATTCATCAAACTTTTCCATAAAATTTCACTGACTGTTTCTGCATGGGATGATTTTTGGCTGGTCATTCTTATGATACTGTGAATTGAATCCGGGTCCTCATTCACACTAGGCAAGTATGCTACACAGAGCTACATCCTTGGCTTTTTGTTGCTTCTATTTACTTACATTGGTTTGTAATGCTCTTCACTCATGAGTAACAGAAATCTGCAAATAACAGTAACCTCAAGATGATTGTATTTTCTTTCACCTAAAGGAAGAAGTTTATGCAGAGCCATTCCGCAGCTCTGAGATGTACGGCTCTTTATTTGGTGGGGCCCATATGTATGCTGGGGACGGCTCTAGCCTTTCCTCCCTGCTCCAAACTGCACAGTGGAGAAAGGGGCCTAGAAGGGCTAAATATGTATGCTGCCTTTCATCAGCTCTCATGAAGCACTTTGTATCCTCCAGACCTTAGGCTCAGCTTGGGATGATAGGCCAGTCAAGAAAACAAAAACATTGGCCTTTGTAAAGCATCTTTAAAGACATACTATATAAGCAAAGTGCCTGAAGCTTGTACCTGGCACTCCAGTTAAGATTCCATAAAAAATAAGAGACAAAGCATAGAGGAAAATCTGGAAGTCTCAGTGTTTTAAAAATCATCAAAAATGAAAAAGAATAATTTGATCTTTGAAGTTTATTTTTTATAAAACTGTATTTAAGTGATGAGTATTGTTAGAATGCATAATGGGATCATGTACCCAATTCAAACACTCTAGATTCATTCACAAAAACATAAATTCTAGTAAGCACCATTGGAAAGATCTATAATTTAATCAGAATGCTCTTAGACATAAAACAAATGTTTACGTTCAAGATAAATACAATTTTTCAAATTGAAAAAATGGTAAAAATCAGCAGAAATCAATTGGAAATATAAAGTGGGAAGGTGTTTCTTACTACATATTACAATATTTTTTAGTATTAAAGTGACAATATTTTTGGCACATGATTACCACAACCACAAGCACAAAGTAGTGTCATAGGTCAAAAAGCTGCTCCTCTCAGAAACTAAAGATGGCTGGCTCCAAAAAAGCAAATTTGAGGCAAAAATCTTCAATATTTGGTTTATTGTTTTAT
>NDGN011467138.1:0-11184 GCA_002564285.1 Tympanoctomys barrerae
AAAAAAAAAAAAAAATAGCATTTATAGTGTTGATAACCGTAAATTGCAAAAACAATTGAAGAAAAGTTTATGTAGACCCCGCAGGTACTAAAAATAACTTTTAAGAGAAATTTTTGAACTGATAAAAAGGGAAAATTGTCTTTATGATTATGATATGGTATAAAATCACAAAGTAATTAACAAACCTTATGCTGGTCAGGAGGCCTTGTTACATAGCTGTCTCTGGCCTTTTCCACTCATTGCTGTAACTGACCTCCCTGCTGCAAAGCGCAGACACTTTTCAAATTTGCCTGTTGGTCTGGGCCTGGAGCAAGGTAGCAGAGTGGATTCATGAATCAGAGAAGTGAGGGACTGATTGCTCAATAAACGCCTGACACCAGTAAACCAAATGCAAGATGTATTTTTACCTTTCTCTCAACACACAAAAGAAAATGTATTAAAGGTAGTCAAAAGCTAATGTAATAAATAAATAAAGCCTAAAGAAAACAGGAAATAAAAGAACATACACATTTGTATCAGCAGTTGAAAGGACCTGCTGAGTAAAAAGAAAGAACAGAAGAAAAAGTATCAATATAGCCTTGACAGATCACTGGCTTTTTCCTCTCAATAACATCAATGAGAAAATAATACTAAAACAAAACCAATGAGAAAACTGAACACAAATATATCAAACAATTCTTAATATCCAGAAAAAGTCACATAGATCACTAAGGACAGGACAAAAATCAAATGGCAACAGGGAAACATGGAAAGGGGAAAATGTAACCATGCATACCCTAAAAAGGGACACTGATTAATGCAGATAAACATGAAAGCCATCCCGCTGTACAGAGAAATGCAAGTTCTGCTTTCAGGATATTTGATTGTGTGAGAGACGAAGGTGTGCTTTTCTTTAATTGCCTACTAAATGTAATTATTTAAAAAAAATTAATAACCAGTTTACTGAGGGTGCAGTGAAAACACATTTTCATATGCTCCTGAGGGAGTGAACTTTGTTAAGGATAATCTGCACATTATGGTTCACTATGTTTAAAAGGCTTTCTTTGCATTTGTGAAGCTAGCCTGTAGAAATGTTTGAAGAATTGTTTGTAGAAATATGCACCCACATTTTAAATGGCAAAACCCCAAAATCCAAATTTAACTTGGACTTGAAAATGTCTATTATGCCATCTTATTTATGAAAGTCAATATTTATGCAGACATCAAAGATGAATGTATAATAGTTCATGAATTCTGGACATACACTAACTAAAACAAGCTAATAGGGTTAATAGCTATTCTTCAACTCAGAAATGTCACAAGATGTCTACATTAAACATATATTTAGTTTATGTAGCACCAGGCCAAGACACTTGATTGCTGCTTCTAGCCTTACTATTAATACAGATAGTGTTTCTCTCTGTGTCAATTCTCATTACAACTCAGAAGTACTAGGCTCAAAAGGGAACTTGTAATTAAGGATGTTTAGATTGAACATTATTAGGCTATTTAAATATGCCTTTTTCATCCTATTAATAATTTATTGGCAATATTTACAAAAATTCTTTTGTAGTTGAAATCGTGTTTTGAAAACATTAAAAACAATGCATTTATTAACAATAAAACATATGCTACAAAAATGATACTGCTTAGAGAAGGAAATTAAATAAAAGCACCTTGAAATAAAATATTCTGAATAAAAAGTAGATATTCCATATTTATTTTCATGGCATTTCTAGGAATTGTCAGATCGTGAGAAATGGTACTGCCTAAACTGTATTTAACTGGAGTAAAATTTGTAGCCAATATATTTGCGAACACAGTTAGGCATTTGAATGGATCAAGTATGTTTTAAGGCTAAATTCAAGTTAAAAGGCTGTGTCTCTTCTCAATTGAAACTCATTAAATGTTTCACTAAGTTTTGTTCAAAAATGAATTTATAAAACTTTGGAAATCATAGATTTCTAAGCTGAATTTGACCTGCAGTGATCATTTTAGAAATCTATCTGGCAATTCACTTGAAGATGGTTGAAAATCCTCTGAAATATGGAACTTCCGGTGGAGAAAAGCAGTCCACAAGGAACCCCAACCCAAGGTTTACTACTGTGAAGGGGCTGATGGATTTGCGGAGAATTCTAGTGGGGGTTAGGGAGTGTGGATAGCAGCTGAGTGGGGCACGTTGTCTCCTTGCCATGTCCTATGTTCTCTGAGGAGGTGTTGAAATCAAAGTTCTAATTTTTAAGAGAGTTGATTGTGAATAGTATATTGATATCTCTGTGATAGGATAGAAAAAATTACAGATCCACTGAGTTCGTACTCCATTCTGTCACTTGGAAGGGCTATTAGCTCTTCCACTCGGAAAGGGTCCTCTTTATCAGATGGTTCTTCAGTAAGTGCTGTGAGAGCAAAAACCAGTAATTCCCAGTGGTTTAAGTAAGTCAGAATGAAAATGGAGCTTTGGCACACTTCCCTGAACTTCATGGACAGGAAGGATTGAGGTTGAAACCCCTAGATATCTAGGCCTAGCCATAGAGTCATTGCAGAATGGAGTGATTGACAAAGCAAAGTCTTAGAAGAAGGACCCCCACATGCATCAAAGAGACGTGCACGACCGTGCTTGCCGTTGTCCACACAATCTAGGTGATTTTCAGTAGCTGTGTTTGTAAGCGTTGGTCTGTTGATTGCTCTTGACAAGAAGAAATGAGTCAAGTACAATTCTTGTCTGTGGATGACATTGGCAAGATAGCCTCATAAGTTCAGAACATAAACCAGCAACAACATAGTATGTCGCATTTTGAAATTCCATGACACTGATGCAGTGGTTTGCGTTTTCTTATTCAGCCTCTTTATATCATATCGGCTCCCACTAGGTTACTGAAGGCTTACTTAAATATATGCAAAAGACCAGAAGACCACATCCCACAGGGTACAACACAGAGCTTACCTGTACTCTGGGATTGCCACCTTAACTGTTACTAAGGTTGTTATTTTAATGTTTTTTCCACTTGATTGCCAGCTCTGTGAGAAGGAAGAAATAGTGTTTTCTTTTTAAATGGACATTATGTGTGTGTTTGTTGTTATGTTTGAGAGCCAACCTCAGATTGTTAGAGGCACATACCAATATTCATGGCAAAGAGAACAAGTTAAAAGTTCTGCTAATAGGCCAGCAAGATAGATCAGCTCACCAAGTGGATTAAGCACCTGCATTTGCAAGCACAGGGACTGGGGTTCCAACCCTGGTCCCACATGTCACAATGGCCCCACCCCTGAGGCACGCTGAGCTAGCAGGTCCAGGCACTGTGGCTCATACCTGTAATCTCAGCACCGAGGGGTGGGGGCTGAAAACAGGAGGATCACTAAGAATCTGAGCTGCATAGAGAGACTCTGTATCAAATACATGCAATGAAAAAAAAAAAAAGATAGAAAGGCAGCTCTGCTGACTTTTCTGTTGCTGCATGGTGATTCTGAAAGTGATTTGATGAGCATCTTCAGCCCTTTATTTAAGATAAAGCAAAGATGCTTAATAACTTTCCAGTAGTTTAATTCAGATACTGCAAATGTCAAACATGTGGAAGGACAGAGATCATAATAGATCCTGTGCATGGGTGTACAAGGTAAGGATTTTCCTTCTTGTTCCTTTGCTCATATTAGAATGGAGCAAACATAGATTCACAGGACTTCAGTGAGATGCACTTGTCACCTGCCTCATTTAATTATAGAATATTTAGTCTTAAATGTAGGAAGTGTGGACCAGGGACACCAGGCCCTTAGTTTAGTTTTCAGCATAAAAAAAAAAAAATAGCGGAGAGGGAGCATGCTGTGAATTGCTAATGACTTCAGGCTCCTATTGCTAATCTTCACACTCTGACAAATCAGCCATGTTTTATTATTTCTCTTATTGTGCATCCCATTCTTTATTTTCCTAGATTGTCTTCTCGCTGAATCTCTGTAGCATTAACAGAAAATAAAATGATCTTCCTTTTCTACTTAATCAATGTAAGTTCCACGATTGTGTGATTAACAAAATGGATTTTGATTTTGTAGTTCTGTGAAACAATAAAATGGGCTGTTTACATAATTTTTCCAGAAAATGCATACTTTTATTTAAAAAATGTGAAGATCGAAACATTATTTCACTTGTGGAAAGTATGATTCAATAAAATGAAGTTTGTTTTTCTCTGCATTATTTTCCAAAGTAGTTATTTCAAATGTAGCATTTTTTTACACTTTATTATTTAAGATATATAGGTACTAAGATCCTTCATGTATAGAGTAAGCTAACTTAGGAAACCCTGCAGGCAATAATAAAAGATAAAGCTTTGTGCATGCAGGATGCATTAACTTTGAGTTCCAAAGAGGTGATGTGCAAGGCACATTCTACTTTGCCTAGAGAATGGCAGGTTGCCTGCAGTTCTTGCAGTGCTTTGCATGGGGACTTTCGTGAGAGTTCGCACCACGTTTACTGGACAATAAATATTCAGTCTCACACAACCTCCCACCAACTCTATGTATACAAAATATTTTGTTTGCTGTCATGGTTGATGCATTTATTAGTTTTAAAATGGAGACAAGGATGACTTTGGCAGCATCACTACAACCTTATGTATGTTCAAATCAAGTTGAAACTGTAAAATACAGTGATCTCTTACTTCACGAACCCTAAAAGTCCAGGTCATAGACAAAAGCATTGGCAAAATTTCATTTCCACTCACCAACTTCATACTGGCTGACAAATGTGAGCATCCACACAAAGACAGACACGATCATGTTCCCCAAAGTTGTAAACCACTAAGTTTCTAAACTCAGGTACGACTGAACTATACAAATGCAAAGCATCATAACTTTGGCAGCATCTCTGCATGTCTAAAATGACCTGCTTGACTTCTTGTTTGTAACAACACTTCCTAGTGATATTTCCACACATTAAAACACTGGAAAATATTATTGGAGTAGTGCTACAGCTGATATACCCCATAATGTAATTATAACATATGCTCTATCAAAATTTTCCTTATAGCAGTCTTAATTATTTCAGACTATTTAACACTGGCCTTAATTTTTTCTTACTTTGAAAATATGATTAAATATGATTAAAATACAGTTTTTTCTTTGTGGATACTTTTTGAAAATTCTAGATTTTTTCTTCTTACTTTCCTAATGATTCCGATATAGACTGACTGGTTGAAGTCAGCCACCACTAGGCCTCAGACTCAAAAACGGAGCTATTCTGTGTAAGTCAGTCTTTGTGTCTAAGAGAGAGAAATCCTATTTCTACATTGCAGTGTCATTGTGAGGGATGAAAGATACAAGGTACATGTGCCTGCTGCACAATATGTACCTTGGATTTGGAGTGAGTTACCCATGTTGGTATTTCACCTGACAGACCAGTAGCCTCACATCAGGGCGCCGTGACAGTGACTCAGAGCCCACCTGATACAGTGACCCTTGCTCAGAGAGTCTGCTTAGATTCATCAGTGTAAATTACAGAAAAGTGGCACAGGCAAACTCCTGACAATGGGATGCCAGATCACACACACAATTCACTTTTCAGAATCAAGTGCTTTGGGAGTTACACAAAAAGTAAATGATGAAAGGCAGAAACAGGAGGCAGCCCTTTAGTAGGGGAATTCTCCCTTTTGACAGTTGTGATAGAAAATGTGGATACTCCCCTCTGTGGCATTGAGAGCAACCCATTCTGGCAAGGGAGACACCTTCACCACAACCTGCCTTGGCTCTACCTGCCTCATGCCTAGGGGTTCACGTGCTCCCCAGGGCTGGAGGCTTCTGGGAGCTCCCACCTGTGCAGAGCCAGAATGCTGCAATAGTGTTTGTCCCAGCCTATGTGGACTCTTTCACCAATCATACATATTGCTAAATTTTATAATTTATTGTGGCACTGGGGAAAAAAAAAACAGGGTCTTATACGTGCTAGCAAGTGTGGTATTACAGAGATGTGGTCCAGTTGTATTTTACCAAACATATTTTTTAAAAATTAAGACTATATCCAAAAATGTTATTTCATCTTGTAACAAATCTATCTGAAATGGAACATTTTATGGCACTGGTGTCCTTATTGTGCAGGCTTCTCTGGCAAAAATCCCAAGAAAACCTTCCCAGAACAGGCTACTGATGGCTCAGGTGTTCGTGGAAACCTCCCGGGCAGTGAGGGAATGTAGAGCCCTGCTGCCATCCGCACCTCCCTCAGGTTCCTCACAGGGCTCTTGCTCTAGTCTCTGTTTCACAGCATAGGGCTGCAGCTCTGCATCCTGCTGAGCCTGCTCTTTCTTTCCCATTCACTTTGGTCTGAGCTTCTGGTTTCAAAAAAACAGTCAGGGCTGGGGATCATTAGTAGAGTGCTTGCCTAGCATGGGTGAATCCCTGGGTTCAATCCCTAACATCATGAACATAACAATAAAAAAGAAAGGTTAAAAAATGATAATGGTAACTAAAGGACTAAGTCACAGGGTTTCGTGCTGTTTCCAAAATATCAGTCTTGTGCACCAAGCAGAGAAACTCACACTCCAGCGCCACAGATGGAACGTGTCCACAAGCCCTTCTCTAAGATTCCAGTCATCTCAACTACTTACTGTCAAAAATATTTAGACTCCCACCATCCGTTAAGAACTCTCTTTTTCTCTCTCTCTCCCTGAGGCTTTCTTGCTTTTGCTGTTTCTCTGAACTTTCCAACATATTATCGCCAAGTAGACTGATAGGCTGCTACTTAAACCCCAAAACTTTTAAGATATAATTGGGCAGTTAAGGTAAATCCTCCCGTGAAATAAGCACAAACCAAGAATGTTCTGTGCTGCACAAGACATATGGCTGCCCTGTTTATGATTCAGAGGAAACTGAAATCCATAGAAAAATAAGAACACCATATGCTATCTGTATTTTTCTTAATATAAATTTCACAAAATTATATAGCCTCTATATTGTTAACTTTAGTTTGTAAAGCTTAGCTGTGAATTCTCTAACTCACTAAATACTAGCAGGGTATGAAAAGGATAAAGAGGGGACTCAAGATCCTTGTGTCCCCAAGGTACCCTACTCTATGCCAACAAATGTCCATATTCAGCTAAGGTTTGATTTTGTTACTTATGTATGCACTTACTCCTTGGGAAACAAAGTATAACAGAAAGCCTGAGCCTTCCTTGTTCTATTAAAAAAAAAAAAAAAAGCAAAAGATTTTCCAAAGTTTATTTTGGAGATATCTCTGATATTATTTATTTTTTATGAGCTCAGATATTGTTGTGATTTTTATAAATATGAGAAGAATATTCCTCCCATGGGCCATTGGTGCAAAATACCGTAAGGTGTGCATGCATGTATGTGGACCTATGGGTCTATTTGCTTGGTGTTGGCATCGCACAAGGCAGGGGGGTTCCACGGTTGGGTCAGCACGGTGCAGAGGTTGGTTCATCACACAGTGTAGACTGCAAGGCCAAGCATGACAATCCTGAGGCAGCAGAGCCGACACCTGGGACACCAGGTAGATACTTTCCAGGCTGACACACAGAGGAAGAACATCTTCGAGAATATCTCTGCACAAGAATTCTTCATGCACTTTTTAACAAATAAGAAATTAAGGTGAACGTTGAAAAACCTAACAAATATTAAAACATAAAAAATGATGGAGAAGTATCTTGCTTAGAGATCAGTGCGCTATGTGTTACTGCCATAGGATGTTACAGCTAGTCCTACTCTGTGTGCTCTCAAAAAAATCTGTGACAGGGCTGGGAAGACAGCTCAGCAGTCTAAGAACCTGCCTGGCAAGCTCAAGGATGTGAGTTTGATCCATGGTGCCCTGGCCATGCTGTGCTGGCCATCAAAATTGGGCAGTAGTGCATGCTTGTAATCCCAGCACTGGGGAGGCTGAGACTGGAGGATCACTATGCGTCTGAACTGTGTAGTGAGACCCTGTATCCAATAAAGAAATACAAATTTCTTTAAAATTTTGAAATATCATTGACAATTTTGCCATCAGTTTGCCAATGTTTTTTAAGCATATTCAGTGTTTGAGGGCCAATAAAAGGCAGTAGAAAAAATGGTGAGAAAAGTTCTCAGGAGCACTCAAAAGAGGAGGGATGAGAAAGGCACTTTCTGGTTCAATTTAATGTGACAAGTTCTGTGATAGAGCCTTGGGAGTCCAAATATCAGTGTTCCTGACACCGGAGAGCTTCAGAAATGAGGTAATGTACGGCTTTACATTTGGGAGATAAGAGCCTGCTCATTTCTCATTTTGAAGCCTGTTTCTGCTGGCCCACAAAGGCAAGGAGAGCTGACTGTTACGGGAGAGGAAACAAACCCCAGACGGGACGACTTCTCAAAATTGTTTGTTTTTTTTTTTAAATTCATTATTAACTTTATAAAAAATCAATAATAATTATATAGCAAATTAAAAATTGTAGACAAATACTGAAATGTGAAAGGAAAGATGTAGACAGAGTGAATTTTAGAAAAATATTTCTGAAGCGAATGCATAACATGAGATTAATAATAGATTGCACATTGTAAAAATATTTACAAAATTAAATGAATATAACAATGAAAACTGTCTAAAATAAACATGAAGAAAGAGTTTACAGATCAGTCATATAATAGTTCGCTCTGTGCCAAAATCAAGAAACTTATATTCCTATAATTAGAATTCTCAAAGTAGAAGAGAGTAGGCAATAAATATTTAAAGATTTAGAATTTCTGAATTTAGTTAAAATTATTGCACCACTTTTCCAAGAAAAATGAACCTTTTGCACAAGAAATAGGAAAAAATCATACCAAGAGACACAAAAATGAAATTGTCCAAAATTAATTGCAAAGAAAAAAAATCATTAAAGCATATACATAGCAAAAATATTAGCTATGGAAGAGCAAAATTAAATAGCATCTTATTCTATATTAGAAAAAAATGAGCAAGTGAGTAAGAAACTAGACTTATTTATTGAAAGGACTGAAAAAAATTCTATCCTCATTGAATTTTGTACTTAGCAAACAGGCCTTTGAAAACTAAAAGTAAAATGTTTCCCAGTTATACAAACTTGAAATATTTAATACCACCAGATGTAGCATATAGAAAATAACAAATACCATAATCCAGAAGGCAAGAGAATTTGTTGAATAGTCCTGGATAAAGAACAAAGAGCCCTCAAAATGGTAGTTATGCAGGACTATGTAAAATACAATTAGATTGGATGAACCCATTTAAAAGGTTATTGAAGATTTCCACAAAACAGAATCAATCTTATGTAAGGTTATATACATATTTTTTTCATATATATGTCTTTGTGTGTGTGTGTAAAATACAAGGAAGAACTATTATAAAGTCAATGGAAAATGGAAATGCACTCTTTAAAGTTTGTAATGCTAGGAGAAAATATCATACCATGGCTTATAAGTAGATTGTATGTCAAAGATACAGGATAAACCAAAACAAAAATTAAAATTAAACAGTATTCAGAAAATTAATTAAATATTAATTAACTCAAAGTTAAATTAAATATTTCAAAATCATATCCAATAATTAAAATTGAGAGTCCAACTAAGGACAAAATGTAGTGTATTATATGTACTAATCAGTGATCAATTCAGAGGACTCACATAGTATTTGATTAGGTTAATATATACAAAAAATCAACTAAGAATAAGTTGTCATGATATTAGATAATTACTAAGAGCCAGGGACATGGCTCAGTAGAATAAGTGCTTGCCTGGCAAGCATAAGGGTCTGAGTTCAAATCCCTGGTTCCGCAAAAAAAAAAAAAATTACTGAGAATAAAACATAACATAAATACTGGAATGGCAAATATTTGACCATCACTTCTAACAGTTTGGGGATAGGGTGTCACACAAAGTTCTAGTATGTGGTGGACATGGACCGTGTCCATGACACTTACTGGTATCCAGGTGTCACTTGCGAGACTGATCTACTGCTATTTCCTTGATATTCACTCTGTAGATTAGGATAGAATGATAACCCATAGGGTGCAGGAGAAGTCCATTTGTAGAGTATGCTGAAGGAAATATTTTACTGCTGTATACAAAAGCATAATTAAAAGACTGCTGTTGTATACCTCTTTTTCTCCTGTGCTTAATTGTTTGCCCTATTTGGTGGATTCTTTCCATTCTCATTCGTGGAGTTGTGGTCATTTTGATCCCTCTCTAGAATATCTTTTAGTAGTCTGTGTAGGGTTGCTTTGTCATTATGAAATTCTTTAGTTCTTGGTCATGGAAGTATTTCACTTTGCCAGTAAACTTGAAAAAGGCTTTTGCAGGATCTGTCAGTCTGGGATGGAATTTGTTTTCTTGCAAGTCTTGAAGCACTTTGCTCCATGCTCCTCTTGACCTGAAAGTTTGTGACGAGAAATCTGCCATTATTCTAATAGGTTTTCCTTTAAATGTGATCTGTTCATTTTCTTTAGTGGCTTTTAGTATACTGTTCCTGTGCTAAATTTCTGGGAACTTTATTATATTCCTGGGGGTAGTTTTAATTGGGTTGATGTTATTTGGAGTTCTATATGCTTCAGTTACTGAATGTCAGATTGTTTCCCCATATGTGGGAAGTTTTCTCCTATTACTTCTACTCATTCTTTTTGTATCATTTGTATCGACTCATTCTTTTTCATTGATGCCTATTGGCCTTATGCTGTTCATCTTTGCATCATCTTGCAGATGTTGAATTATTTTTTTTTACTGCATCCTAGTTGTTTTTAAGAGATCTTAACTTTTCAGTATCTGTAATGGTGTCTTCCAGGTCTAAAAGTCTATCTTCACTTTCATTCAAACATTTTTCCTACTTATGATTGAGATTTTAATTTCCTGTATATCTTTTTGAATCTGCTTCATGCATTCTGTTTCTTTCCTATATTTCTCATTCAAGGGTTCCATCATTTTTCTATTGTCCTTTATTTTTTAAATCAGTATCTACTTTAGAAGCACTTAGTAATTCTTTATTATAGTTATCATTTCTTTTCTTACTTTGGAGATTATCTCTGATCTGATTTCCTCTATACCTTTCTGCAATTGTTTCTTTGCTTCAGATGCTATTATTTCAGAGATTTCAAGAGTGTGGCTTCCAATTTCTTCAATGTTAGTGTCTCTTGCGTTTTTTCTGGGTGGGCTCAGTGCCTGAGAATGCATTTTTTCTCCTTTTTTTCATTTTCTATAGCACTGTCTTCTGACCTTTAGTGTAGAGCTTTGGTAGAGTTATTA
>NDGN011467139.1:0-10050 GCA_002564285.1 Tympanoctomys barrerae
TCTCTCTCTCTCTCTCTTTCTTTCTTTCTTTCTTTCTTTCTTTCTTTCTTTCTTTCTTTCATTGAGAGCCAGGAATTGAATTCTGGCCCTTGCACTTGCCACACTTATTCTACTGAGTCACCTCCCCATCCCTCTTCCATTTTCTCCTTAACCCTAGTACATTGTTTTGGCTTGGATTCCCAAGTGTATTTCATATTATGCAATATATTTCCTATTATGCAATACCTTCAAGCCTACATGCTGCTGTATTTCGAAATGTATCCTGTGAACTTTGTAACACATTATATTCAAAAAGATAGTCTTCCAGTGAAATTTCAAGATTTTGCCAATATACCTGAAAATTTTTATCTGTTTCCGTGCTTTCCAAGTTATTCTTTTGTTGTTTATTTTGAATATTAATTTTTGTTTTGCACCCAAAATTAGTTTTACTAGGACTATTATAAAACTGTTGGATGGTAACTTAATTATTGAGATATATTTCCTAAAAGCTTAGTGATATATTTTAGGTTATTCATCAAGTATGACTATTAGATTTAAAGAATCAGAATTATAGGGCCAGTGAGAAACCTTGGCAGACTAAGTGCCTGCTTAGTCAAGCACATAGACAGGGGTTCAATCCCTGGCACCACATGCTGCACTGTATCAATGAGCAAAATCTGGTGTGGTGAAGCACGCCTGTACTTCTAGTGCTTGGGAGGCTGAAAACAGGAGGATCTCTATGAGTCTGACCTGCATGGAGAGACCATCTACCAAATACATTTAAAAAGTTAAAGAATTATCCATTGGATTGAGAAAGTGGTAAAAATGAGAGGAGTGTGAATTCTTATTCTCTTCTTCCTCCATTGCCTTGAGATGCTTGTGCTGGTGAATAGAGTATAAGCTCAAGCTCCTGGTTTTCTCCATTCCCCTGGAACCGTGGCACTGGAAAGAGAAGGCACCATAGGAACAGACATCTCCTGCTAAAACCTTCGTGTCAGTAATAAAGCTAACTAATATTAGAAATGTAAGAGCATCAGCAAAGAAAACAACATGAAACAGAAAATTTCAAGAGGAAGAAGTAGAATAAATCTCATATGCCCAGTCCACTCAAAAGAAGCCCAGAACATAAATAGATAGACAAAATTGAAAGCTAGCAATGGAATTTTCTGATGAAGAAGTAGCAGAAATGGAAAAATAAATGGAAGAGAACATAGGGGAAAAAATCTCTAACGTGCAATAAATAAATAAATAAGGAAGACATTGAAGCAGAAACAGATAAATAAATAGAGGATCTCAGAAAAATGATGGAAACCAAGAATGCTAAACATAAACAAGAAGTGGAATCAATGAAATAGTTCCAAACAGAAATGTAGCTGATTACACTACACTGTTGAGCTAGGGCTCTATTGCAGTGGTACAAGCACTTGCCGCACAATCAATTGGCCACAAGTTTGATTCTGGGTACAGAAAAAAAAAAAAAAGAAAAGAAACACAACAAAGAAAAAAAGCTATATTGAATGTGTAAACCATAGATCAAATGAAAGCAAGTATAGACTCTCTGATCTAGAAGACAAGAACATGACTGACAAGCAAGAAAAGAAAGACATCTTAAAAATCTCAAAAGACATACACACAAAAAGTCAATGCAATAGCTACAGAATGAAGCAAATAACAGTCAATGACAGAGCTAAAGAGTCAATGACAAACATTAAGAGTGCAAAAGCATTAAAAAACACTTCATAGAAGAAATGGCAGAAAACTTTCCAAACATGGGTAAAGAATTTGATGTGCAAATAAGTGAAAGATATAGAATTACAAATAGCCATGAACAAAATAGCAGTATAACAAAGCATATAATAATCAAGCTTTCAGTAATTCAGCACAATAAAATATTACATACAGCTAGAGAAAAGAAAAAAATTCACCTATGAAAGAAAATTCATTAAATTACAGGAGACTTCTCAACAGAAACCCTGAAATCAAAAAGAACTTGGAATGACATATTTAAAACATTAAGGGTAGGACAGGCTAGACAGTTCAGTGGATTAAGGTGCCTGCTTAGGCAGACACAGTGACCAAGTTCAATCCCCATCTTTCTGTGCCACCCCAACCCCTGCAGAACCCTGAGATGGTGATTGAGACTGGGCATGGTGGTACATGCCTATAATTCCAGTACTTGGGAGGTGGAAAACAGGAGGATCACTATGAATCTGATCTGTGTAGTGAGACCATGTACTAACTATAATAATAATAATAATATAATAATAATAATAATAATAATAATAATAATAATGCACTAAAGGAAAACAATGTTCAAACCAGATAGATATATCCCCAACACTATCTTTCTGAATTGATGGAGAAATAAGATATTTCTATGACAAAGAACCACTGAAGAATCTTATGACCACAAAATAAGCTCTACAGAATGTTCTGAAAGTTATATTAGAGATGGTGAAAACCAGAAACTCAGGAAATAAGTAGGAATGGGAGGGAATTAAACAGAGCAGAAAGACAGAGACAAACCAAAGGGACACAACATGAAAAGGAAAAGCCAATACAAATAAGTTATAACAATTAACTTAAATGGTATCAACTCACCAATCAAAAAAGTCACACTGGAAGCATGAACCAAGATGCAAAAAGCACATTTAACCCAAAAAGGAATTCAGGACTAAAAGTCAAAGGCTGAAAAACAATTCTCCATGACAAAGAAACAAAGAAAAAAATCAGGCATAGATGTTCTATTTTCAGACAGTGTAAACTTTCAACCAAACTGATGAAAAGAGAAAATGAAGGCCACTACATATTTTAAAGAAAAAACTGAAGAAGATATAGTGATCATAAATATACATACATCAAACACTGGCACACCCAAATACATATAACATGTATTGACAGAAATGAAAAACAAATAATCACTCATGCAATTGTAGTGGGGGAACTTTTGACACAACTCTATCAAATAGATAGAACAACTATACAAAAAAAGCAACAAAGAAACATTAAAGTTAAAGCAAAGCTGTGAAGAAATGTACTTGAAAAATGTCTACAGAATGTTCCAACCAAAACAACAGAGTCCACATTTTTCTTAGCTGCACATGAGGTATTCTCCAAAATAGATCATATGGTCACTGTGAAATCATGTTTAAGCAAATGTAGAGAAATTGGAATAATCCCATAGATACTATCTTGCCATAGTACAATGAAACTAGAAATCAACTACAAAGCAAACCACAAAATCTACATTAATACATGGAAATTAACCAACATCATTGTGAACATCCAACGTGTTACAGAAGAAATTAAAGATCAAATTAAATAGTATATACAATTAAAGAATAATGCCAATAAAGAAAGCATAACTTATGGGATACAATGAAAGAATTCTTAAAGGAAAATTAACAGTGATGAACTCATACATCAGAAAAACAGAAAGAGATCAAATAAACAATGCAGTGTTGAATCACAAACTGTTAGAAAAACAAGAACAATTCAAAGATAAAGCTTATATGAGGGAGCAGATTATAAAGATATGAGCAGAAATGAATTCAATAGAGACTAAGAAAACAACTCAAGAAAAATCAGTGAACCACAGAATTGGTTCTTTAAAACCATATATAAAATTGAGAAATCATTTACCAACATCATCAAAAGGAGAAAAGAAAAATCACAAATTTAAGCCATTTGACTGAAAAGGGGAAATGACAATGGATTCCCCCAAAATCAAGGAAACTATTAATATCTATTATGAGGACCTATATTCTTCTAAGATGAAAATACACAACAGATGTACAGAATCCTGGACAAAATAAAATTGCCAAAACTAAGATATTTATATCTTCTTGATCTTTGAAATAAACTAATATCAGGCAATGAACTTGCAAATAACATGAAAATTTAATCAATAAGGAAGTCCCAGGCCTTGATAGATTCACTGTTAAATTCTATAAAATTTTAGAGGTAAACTCATGCTACTATACTCAAACTCTTTAAATAAATAGAAAACAAAGTAGCAATTCCAAAGTCATTCCTGGAAGCAAGTACTACCCTGATTCCAGAACAAGAGAAGAAACCAAATAAGAGAGAAAACTACAGACCAATCTGCATAATGAACACTGATGCAAAAATTCTGAATAAGATACTAGAAAACAATACTCAAATTATCTAGACAATTCTACATCATGACCAAGTAATAATCATCCAGGGATGCAGTTAAGTTACCATATATGCAAATTAATACCATATTTACAGCATTGAGCTGGGGAGAGAGCTTGGTGGTCTAAGCACGTACCTGGTAAGCACAAGGATCTGGATTTGATCTCCATACCCATTTCCTTGCTATCCTTGGAACACCAGGCATGCATGCCAGCCACTGAAATCAGTCATGGTGGTACATACCTGTAATCCCAGTGCTGCGGATGCTGAGACAGGAGGATCACTACACCTCTGAGGTGCCTAGCAAGACCCTGTAATAAAAAAATAAATAAATAAATAAATAATTTTTGACAGAACCAAAGATAAAAATCATATAATCATCTCAATAGACGCAGAAAGAGCATTTGATGTAGTCCACACCCATTCATGATAAAAACTCTACAGACAATTGGAATAGAGGGTCTTTATTTTCTTATAAAACTGTAGCTTATATCAGTTTAAACAGTTACAAACAATGTTTTCACTATAAATCAGGACTTCATGAAGAAAATCTAGAGTGCAAGGGAAATAGAACAGATTCAATAAATGAGATTTCATCCCATTTTAAAATGTATTTGTACAACAAAATCACAAACAAAGTAATGAAACAAAGCAGACAGTAAAAAACATTTAGCCAATTGTCAAACAATGGACATATATCTAAAATGTATAAAGAATTGAAGTATATTAGATTCTCCATATTCAAAGATGAAATACAAAAATGGGCATCTAAGATATATAGGCACTTCTGAGATGAAGAAATACAAATGGCAAATAAATATATGAAAATAATGCTCAAATCATTGGTCATAAATAACACTGAAATACTGTCTCACCCTATAAGGAACGGCTGTCATCAAAAAATCAACTGATAACAAATGCTCGAGAAGCTGTGGAGAAAAGAAACCGTTCTGAATTTTTGGCAGGAATGTAGACTTGTGCAACCCCTATGGACATTCCTTTAAAAGCTAGGATTAAAGGTAGCAATTAAAATACCTATTCCCTTTCTAGATATTTTCCCAGAAGAATTAAAGTATCATACTATAATGGTATATGTGCACCTATATTTATAGCAGCACAATTTATAATAGCTAAACCTTGTAAACTACCCACATGACCATCAACCAAGAAATGGAGTTTTTAATATAACGGAGTGCTATTTAGCCATTAAGCAGGTTAAACTGGAGACTTTCATAGTTAAATAGATGCAGCTAAGGACCATACTCATAAGTGAAATAAATCAAACCCATAAATCTCATTACTGTAACAAACTGAACAAGTAAATAAGATCTAAAATGGATAATAGATATTGTGAATTGGGAAGAAATTATTCAAAAGAAAAGACAAATTGTGAGGGGGAAAGAAAGCAGGAAAAAAGAAAATAATATTCATATACAATTTATTTAAAATAGTAAGAGTTAATTTCTCTCAGTACATTGAAAAAGTTGTGGACAAGGTACCATGCCTTCATTTATGCTCAGAATAACTACAGTGGAGACAAGACTATGCAGTGTTTCAACTATTGCAATTGTTCCACTAAATTGTTCAGAATCTCAGTTTTATTGTTATGTTTATCTTTATTTTCTTTAAAATTAAAAAATCAGAATTATATTTAATTCTTCCCTTAAAAAATATACATTGAAAATTACAAGGTATGCTTTATAGATGGAATCCAAAGCTTTTAGATAATTTATGCTCCACATTTTATTATATGGACAACTTCATCTAGAATTTATTAAATTTAAGTACAGCCTTCATACTTTTGTTATGGTTTATGTCTAGTTGTCCTTCCAGAGTCTCATTCATTTATGAGGTGGCCTTCTAGAGATTGTGATGAATTCATGATCCAGTGCTAGGTTTATGGGTGTGAGAACTACCCCCAGCCTGTAGAAGATGGCAGATGCAACATAAGGGAGAGAGAATTGCTCTCTGTTGCCTTTGTTGCCTCTATTCTTCCTTTTTGTTCTCGCTTTTTGCTGTTTTCTGTCTCCATGAACAGCTGAACTCTGCCCTGTGTCACTCTTCCTTGAAGCCAGCCAAGTATGGACTGAAACCTACACTAACTGTGAGCTAAATAAACCTTCCTTTCCTTAAAGTTGGGTGTCAGGTAATTTGTCCCAGGAAGGAGAGAAAAGTAACTATGGTAAGTTTATTTATAATACATTATGTGTAAAAATTCAGGCCAATATTCCTCAGTACCATTAGCCCCAAATTGTGTGGAATTTCTATTTCTTCCCTTAATTTCTTGCTCTTTCAAACCCCTAGTCTACCATTGCTATTAAAATTATCCATATCTAACAATATGCTTTGCCTTTAATTTCTTTGAATCCTCTAGATATTATAAATGCAGCCTTATCTTAAGTAAAGTAGTTATCCTCAAGTCACTATAAATGGTCTCCATTTTTGTCACATTTAAAACTTTTTTACCTATATCATGATTCATCTATCAAGATATATATGCTTTCTAGTTCCAAGAAATTCCACCAATGAAAAATGTACACCTATTTCATTATCTTCCTTTCTTAAGAATAAGTATGATTTTTCTTGCTGGCCATTTTATATTCTTGACACTACTTATTTATGTGTCCAGTACATCCAAACTTTGTTTCAAGAATGCATCTTTCTAATTATTTTGAAAATCTCAATATAAAATGTGTGAATTCCTCCAGATATAACACATTGTATCTCTTTTTAACATCGTTTTTTTAATGGAACCGGGGATTGAACTCATTCCCTTGTGCTTGCCAGGGAAGCACTTAGTCCACTGAGCCATCTTCCAGGCCCTAGTATCTCTTTTTAAAATCAACATTTATTATCCCCAGACCTGTTGTGCTGGCCCCACCCCTCAGGCACACTGAGACAGCAATTGAGACTGGGCATGGTGGTGCATGCCTGTAATCCCAGCACTTGGGAGGCTGTAAACAGAAGGATCACTATGAGTCCAATCTATGCAGTGAGATCCTGTAGGCCCTGTATACCCTGCCTTAAATACAAAAAAATTTAATAGATTGTGTTTATCATCTAGGTCTGTTCGTCACTTCCTTCTAACTCTTGTCTCACTATGCTGACTCTAACTGTACACTTCACGTCAATAACTTGCCACTTTTTTGGACTGTATTCTTTGACTAGCCTTTAGTTCTCCTTAACTATTTTGTCCTTTACTATTACTTTAGTCTTACCTTTCTGTTGTTGTTGTTATTTGGCAGAACCTGGGACTGAACTCAGACTTTGCACTTGCCAGGGCAGCATATATTACACTGTGCCATCTCCCCAACCCCTCTTCTTATTTTCAATTGCCAAATTTTGTTTTTGTTTGACTCTCTTGAATTTTGCAAGCTGATACTATACTATCTGGATATTGACTGAAAATTCTTGTTATCTATTTCAACCATTCTACAATATTGAAACTATTCTTCTTTGGACATTCACACACACACACACACATGCACGCATGCACACACACACGTATATTTTAATTTCTGCATATGATTCACAAATTTAACTCATGATAATTTTTCTGTGTTCATGCAGTATGCCAGGAGATACATGTTCTCAACATACACAAGAAAGGAGAAGCTGGTCAGAGTAACAAAAATTTAATTTTGGAAATGAGGGTCTAGCATATTGAATTTTTAAATCTATTCTTTTTTACTCAAGGATTAGAAGCAAACAACCATAAAATGTCTTTGAAGTTTTCTATGGTCTTACTTATCTTTTTAAAAAATCATACAAACATGTACCCATCATGATATTTATTCAACACTTGGTGTTGTTTTACTTTTTAACTTTTCTAGGCTCTAAACCAATATAAAATTCAAAATGAACAATAATTTTATTGAGGTATATTTTAACTAGAAAGGAAGAAAAATTATCAAATGGTATGTAAATGGTACAAAATAACTTTCAAAATAAAGCATAATGCAGTATAGGACAAATGAGATATGAATTTGCTTTTTTTGTGTGGTACTCAGGACCCTGTACTAGCCAGACAAGTGCTTATTCTACTGAACTATCTCTCGGGGCCAAGATATGAATTTGAAGGTTATTGTAAAGATATTATCTAGAAACTCTTTTTAAAAATTCAGAACAGTAAATCAGAGCCCCAAATGAAGATATCAGTTATGCAGATATTAATCTATAGAAATTAGTATGCAAAACTAGTTATGCAAGTTTAATGGGCCTGGGACAGAGTGAATGAAACTAGAGAAAAATAAGAGTAAATGTCAAATGTGTAGCCATTTCAAACATATTTATAAATGTTTAAATTATGGGAAGAAATAACAGTTTTTTTCTGAATAACATGAGATGACACTTTGTTAAATTGCTTTGGAAGCTATTATGAGAAGTAAAAAGAAACCAATTGGTATCACAGAATCATACATATTATTGATTAGGCATTAAGATGTACTATATATAATACTTTTTAATTTTAAGGTATTTATTTCTTGATATAAAGAAATATTGATTTATTACTTATCATCTATTGATTTAATCAGTGGTGCTTTTCTGATTTCTATCTGTATTTCATATTTTTTTTCTGTCTTAATTACTTTTTTTTTCAGAACTGTGAATTGAACTGACACCCTTGCGCTTGGCAGGGAAGCGCTTATTCCACTGAACCATCACCCCAGCCCTCTCAATTCTTTTCATCAGAGAAATTACATTGAAACACAAAATGTGTTTCTAAATTTTTTGCTATAAAGTAATGTATATATCTTGATTAGGCATTTGTAAATGTACTGTTAATTAATAAAATATATTAGCTTGAGTACAGTGTAGTTATTCATAGCTAACATTTAAAAATATCATTAATTTAAAAATTCTGGGTTCATGGTAATCCTGTGTGTTACATTCCAAACAGCTGTCTGTAAATTAACAGTTTCATCAAACATCTGAAAATGTTTCTTTCTTTTTTTTGTGGTACCAGGTATTGAACTCTGGCCCTTGTGCTTGCCATGCAAGTGCTTAGACTACTGAGCCATCTCCCTGGCCCACATCTGCAAATGTTGAAAAAAATTAGAAAGGAAATAATAATCAGTTCCTTCACTTATGACATTTGAGTCTAATTAAATCTTACTTTTGATAATCTTGATGATATTCTATAGGCAACCCAGTTGTTGATTCAATGGAAAACTGTCCTTAATTTCTGTTGAATATTTCTAATATACTGCTGGAAGTAAAAGTTCTGCATTATGGTAGTATTCTTGAAAGCTAAATGTAATTCTATTTCAGACTCAGAATATGTTGTATAGCAAAGTTATGAGAAAGATAATGTGGAAAAGTTGAACCAAAACATATTAAGTAGGGTCATAAAGATATATAGTTCATTATGGCTTTGCAAAAGCCTTTGAAAAGCTGAAAAGATTGTTGGTATAAAAAGCTAATCTGTTTCTGTTACTGACTGAGGTATATGATAATTATATTTATATTATCAAGGTTGAGCAGGCAATGGATATAAAAGATAAGAACAGATGAGCCAATTTCAGTGTTACCTAACATATATATGCTTCAACTGAAAGACATTAAGCAAAAGACTAATGTCATTATTCAACTGTGAAAAGGAAATTATGAAATTTTAAAGCTGTGCCAATAGAAGCAAAGAGAAGTAGAAAGATGAGCAAAATTGGTCACTGTACAAAGCTAGATTCAGTAATATTATCTGCTCAAAATAAATATTTATGATAGGGAGTCAGAAGCACATGTAAGTTGCTAACTTATGAATGTAAGAATTAACTCCTCTCCAAAATACTTCAATAACATAAAGATTTTGGAGCTGATATGCAGTCAAACAAATACCTTCACATTCTAGATGAATGTTTTCTATCAAGATGACAAATATAATTAATTCTATTTTCCAGTATATATATATATATA
>NDGN011467167.1:0-10643 GCA_002564285.1 Tympanoctomys barrerae
AAGATCACTATGAGTTCGAGCTATGTAGTAAGACCCTGTACCAAATACATAAGTTTTTTAAAAAGTGGAAAGAATGACTGGATAAGTGTGTTTGAAAATAGAGGAAGTATATTGAGGATAATTAACGGCAGTATGTCTTTTACTGAAATAAATTATTTTTAATTTAAATATTCACCATATGTTCTGATCACATCTCATATTTAACTTCTTTGTGCTTTAATTTCCACAACTGTAAAGTGGGTGTAAAAGTAAAATACCTGATAGGTATTCTAAGATTAAGGGCAATAATGCATATAGAGCATTTTGCAGAGTGCTAGGCAAATAAAACTAATTTAATGCAATCTATTATTTAAATTCTTATTCAAAACCCCCCAATTTTGAAAATTAATTCATCTTTTTAAAAGTTTAGCCTCAAAATCTGTCACTGAAACTTGAGCCTGCTAGCTTGATGGGAAAATAAAAACTATTTCATACATTTTAGCTTGTAGGTTTAAGAACTCTAAGCCGACATCTTCACACCTGCTAAGTGCTAAAGACCTTAGGAGGCCCCCTGAAAGGGCAGTGTTCAAGTGTAATAATAATAACTAACATTGGTTGAACATCTCCTATGTGCACTATGTACAGTAGCTACCTGTACTTCCTAATAACCCTAACAGACTCATCCTATAGTTGCCTTCATTTCACATATTAAGAATCAGAGGTTCAGATAAGCTAAGAACCATGCCAAATTAACACAGATAGTAAACAATGGAGCCAGGATTTGAGTAGAAGGAAAAGTGAAGGTGAACTACTATATCACACTGCCGCCTTCCATGTAGCTATGCTAGGACTACGGGCTAAGCAAGCTTTCCTTCAACATCCAAAATGTGTGTGTGTGTATGTGTGTGTGTGTGTGTGTGTGTGTGTGTGTGTGTCACTGGGGCTCGAACTCTGGACTTTGCACTCGCTAGGCAGGCGCATATGCCACTGAGCTATCTCCCTGGTCCTTTCTTTTTGTTTTTAACATCCCAGTTCATAAACCAAGCTGATGTTGATGGAGGGGGGCAAAGTTCCCATTAGTGTCTCCTCGAAGCTCAAGAATTCTGTCCAAACAGCCCAAAATGAGGAAATAATTACAAAAGGAAGAGAGCCTGAACAGCAATAATAATAACATATTTACCTATGGACACCCCATTTTATTTATGGGAGGATTGCTACTGAATTGCCTCTTCACAAAAAGCACAGGCTATTGAGTCAAATTTTCTAGATCTGAGCTCTGTGTGGTGGCACATGCCTATAATCCCAGCACATGAGTGGCTGAGGCAGGAGGACTTCTGTGAGTTCAAGGCCAACCTGGGCTACGAAGTGAGTTCAAGGCCAGCCTAAACTGCATAGTGAAACACTGTCTAAAAAACAAAACTCAAAAAAAATTTTTTTTCTGGATTTGAGCACTAGTTCTTCTACTTAAGAATACAGATGTAGATATCTCACTTAATCTATCATTTTCCTTTCCCGTAAGATAGAAATAACAACACTTGCCTTATTTGATCAATATCATAATTAAATGAGAAAATAAAAACTGTCACACACCACTGGAGGGAATAAAACTGGGACTATCATTCTGAGGCAGAATCTTAGAGGAACTAAGGATTACACATTCTGGAATCTGGCAGTCCAACTCCTATGTGTATACTCCAGGGACACTTCCTCCTGGGTGCATAAACAGAGCCGCAGAGAGCAATTCATCACAGCACTGATGCAGCACTACGAAGTTGGAAGCAACTCAGGTGTGAATTATATACGTAAAGCCCTCTGTATGTGCACAGCAGTCAGAAATAATAATGTAGACTAACACAGAGCAATATGCGCAGACCTCAGAAACAATATAAAATAGAAAAGGTAAAAGCAAGATGAAGAATACACACAATGACATTTATGTGCCTGTTTTAAAACAACACAGCCAAAACAGCACAGTGTATTTTCACGAATCCAGATACATATATCTTTAAAATGTAAATCAGATCCTAACATCCCTCCGCTTAAAACCTTCCCCTGCTTTCTTTGCGTACTCATAGTATAAGCTAAAACTACAGACTTCCAACAGTCTGCGAGGGCTCACATTCTTTGCCACGGACCCAGCTACCTCTTGAGCTTCTGTTTCTGTCTTTTTGCTCATGTGTGCCTGCTACTACCCTTGAGCCATCCTCAACTCCTAACCCTGCATGAGATCCCCTCTGAGGGCCTTTGTCCTTGCTGCTCTACACAGGAACCACTCTGACCCCTCAGGCTCCATGTTTCCTTTACCTGCTCACATTCAGGGCAAACAGCCCCTGTTCAGTATGACCTTCCTGAGTCCTCCCTGTGAAATTGCAATCTTCTGACTACACACCACACAATGCCTCCCCTGCCGTGCTTGTCTGTTTCTATGGCACTTACCACTATTTAACACATTTTACTCATTTACTTGTGCATGATTTATCTCATTCCACTAGAAGGTAAGCAACAGAAAGGCAGCGCTTGTTTCATTGTTTAGTTCACTTAGGCATTTCTAGCCCTTGCAACTGTGCCTGACACCTGGCAGGTCCCATATATTTGTCAGATGAACATGTCCTACTAAACACAAAGAGGGTGGATTGGAAGAGCACTTACTAAAGCGGATGCCTCTGGTAAGGAGGGGGAAATGAGACTAGAAGGGAAGGTGGAAAAAAGAATGAACCGAAAAGAAGCTCCACATGAGCTCACAATGCCAGTGAGCTTGGTGACTAACCCAATTTTGCGTACTTAAGCTTTAGCTAGATGAGATACCTGTTCCCTCAACTTTGTTACAAAGGGCGGTCATTGGTCCTTCCCACTTTTGATAAAGATGTCTAAAATGACCTACGAATGAAGGATGACGATACTAGGGAAACAACCTGGAGAACCAAACATATGAGCATTAAGTAACCATAATTTGTGACTCAGACAGAACAAATAAAGGAGCAGACATCCAGAGGAAAAGGTAAACCCATGACTGGGATTCCCAAGAAACTCTTAACCAAGACTCCCTTCCAGTGTCTAACAACAAAAAGGAACATCTGCCACAGAGGCAATTCCAGGAACATCCCTTTTCTGGACAGTCATCAGTGATTATAACAGGCAGTTTGCACTCAAGTCTAGATTCTTCAGCCAAGCTGTCAGAGTCCCTCCTTGATTCCACCTACCCCTGCCCTCAAGCCCATCACCTCCTTCCTAACTTAGCCTTGTAAGCCTACAACTCTGCTCCTCACATCTCCCTCAACCTGCAGGAGAAGGCCCTTCAGTCTGTGCGCACTGCTGACCAATTTCCCATCTCTAACCTCTTCCCCAATCTACCAGCTGGCCCTGATGCTCAACTGAAACTAGTTTCCCAGTTTCATATCCTGGGTGTGCCCCTTAAATTCCTTTATAGTCTAAAAGCTTCCAGAGTGCAAGGCCAGGATCCATGAACCTCTTCCACTTGATTTCCACACTCTCCCCACTAATCCTTGCCCTCCAGGACAAGGACCCTCTCACAACGGTATCAAGCAACCAAAACAAGACAGAGAGAATAAATACACAGATTTACTGGCTGACTTTTGGATCTGAAGACTCTTAGAAATAAGAATTTTTAAGAGGGAATGGGATCCTCGATGTCTCAGAGGACTAAGTGCCTGCTTAGGCAAGCACAGGGACCAGGATTCGGTACCCGGCATCGCATGCCAGGCCAGCCCTGCCCCCGGGCACGCTGAGCTGGCACAGAGACCAAGCGTGGTGGTGCACGCCTGTAATGCCAGTGCTGGGGAGACTGAAAACGGGAGGATCACTAGAGTCAGAGCTGTGTGCAGAGATACCGTATCAAATTCATGAGAGAGAAGGGGGGGTCTGGGCAGAGGTGGAAATAGGGGAGGAAATATGCACAATCTTCTGTTTAAGAAGCATTTCCTGAGGACATTTCCTAATGAGAACCCTGGGTTTGTGAATCTCAGTTTAATTAGGAAAGTCTCGCTGTAAGGAGGTGCTTGGCGCAGAGGAGGTGCTTAAAGAAATACGGAGAAAGGCCAGAGAAGAAGCCAGCTCACATGAATTCCATACTGCCCCCGGCTCCCTTCCACCCTCCTCCGCCCCATGTTTCTCAGTCTCTAAGATCTTTCCAAACTCCAAAACAAAAGTTCCATCGCAAGTAGCCAAGAAGAACTCAGGTCAAATCCAACAATCCACCCACTAAATTGCAGGCTGTCTTGTTTCCCAGCCAACCCCACCCACTCTCCTCCATCCTGGAGGTCACTGTGTTCATTTCTCTGGCTTTAAGAAGGGCACTTCCCTCACTTTGGACCTTTCCTTTTCCACCTTTCCAGGGAACTAAGTTCCACTGACTGCTAATCTTGTCAGTCAAGCAATTTGGCCTAGTGGCTTCTACTGAGTAGCTTCAAGAATATTTTGGATACAAGTCACTTCATTCAAAGTCTGATAAAGGTTTGGGAGAGGAAGGTTAATGGGTCTGTTAATTAATTATTTCAGATCTCAAAGTTTCAGAGAAATGGACTTTTAAATGTCCGTTTTTAAGATTTATACAATCTGAAGAGAAAGCAGGGTATAGAAAAATGGACTTGAAACACAGCATCTCCAGACATTGTATCATCCCTTTGCATTCATAGTTCCCTTCATGATTCATATTATATAAGCTCTCTCCTTACAATTTCCCCAGCTTGAAAACTCTGGAGTCAATCAAACGAGTCTCCCTAACAAGTATAAAGTTTTCTGCATATCTGAGCTTCCCCAGAGTTCCCACAGTCCTGACTCAAGCAACCTCTCAAAGATAGGAAGAGGGGTGATAGGGGCTTTTGCATTCAGGCTGAGAGTTTCAAATAATAACAGTGGTGTGTGTAGTACAGCAACACTTTCAAATTGGATCAAGTTCAAAACAAATAAAAAGGGGTAAACGGTGCAAAAGCCAACACAAAAGTTGGGTCTGAGCTGCATAGCCAAGGTCTGGAAGTAATTAGCTAACAAGGCCAAATGAAAATGGAAACTTCCCATTTTTTCTTTCTATATGCACCTTCTCCAGAAGCCTGTGGCTCATCACAATTACTCAGTCATTCATTTAGTAACTATTCGCTGGTCCCTAACTACTCAGTACAGGCATCAGCAATGAAAAGCACACACCAAAAAAGTCCCTCCGCTCAAGTCATCCTCAGTTCAGTGGAAGGAAGGAGGAGGAGCTAAACAAATGAGGAATGGGGATATCCATTGTGGAGACTGTGAGCTGTACTGCAGGGAAGAGTAAGGGAAGGAGAGGTCAGGATGTGCTCAGGGCGGGAGGTGCAGTTTTAAAGTGGGTGGTCCAAGGAGGCCTCTCCGTGAAGATGGCCTTTCCCCAAAGCCAGGAGCAGGTGCGGGAGCTTGCAGATCCCTGAGAAGAGCAAGTGTAATGACTCTGGCGTGTGCATGTGCATGTGTGCATACGGGCGTGCATGCATGTGTGTTTTAGTGTAGTAAAATATATGTTGCATAAAATTTATCTGAACTGTGTTTTAGTATGGCATTAAGCACACTCACATTGTTGCTCAACCATTACGACCATTCAGGTCCAGAACCTTTACACCTTCTCCCAACTAAAATCCTGTCACTACTCACTGACTCCCCATGCCTTCCTACGCAGTTCTTGAAAACCCAGGATGCTATGTTCTGCCTTTATGAATTTGACTATCCTAGGGACCTTGTAAAGTGGAGTATACAATGTTTGTCCTTCGCTGACTGGCTTATTTCACTTAGAACAATGTCTTCAAGGTTCATTCATGTTGTAGCATGTATCAGAATTCCCCTCCTTTTAATGCTGAATAATATTCCACCTTCTATAGATATAGTACTTTTTAAATCCATTCTTCCACCAACTGACACTTGGGTTGTTTCCATTTTGGGGACATTGTAAATACTACTGCTATGAACATGGGTTTATTATATTTTTTTGAGTCCCTGCTTTTATATCCTTTGAATTTGTGACCAGAAGTAGCATTCATCTGGTAAGTCTATGTTTTATTGCTTTATTTATTTATTTATTTATTTGGTACAGGGTCTCACTACACAGCTCAGACTTGTAGCGCTCCTCCTGTCTCAGCCTTCCCAGCATTGGGATTACAGGTGTACACTGCCACACCTGGTTTTAGGACCAGCATGGTGTGCCCAGGGTTCTGGGACTAGCCTGGCACGCAGTATCAGGGATCGAACCCAGATCCTTGTACTTGCCAGACAGACGTTTAGACCACCTAGCTATCTCCCCAGTCCTCTATGTTTAATTTTTTCTAAGACTTGTGTGCTATTTTCCACAGTAACAGTATCATTTTACTTTTCCAACAGCAGTATATGCGCATTCCAGTTTCTTCACATTCACATCAACACCTGCTATTTTCTCTTTAATAACATCCATCCCAGTGGGCATGAGTGGTACCAGACCATTGTGGACTGCTACAGAGTAAAAGAAAGAGGAGAAACCGAGGATGAAGTCAGAAATTAAGAGACCAGATTATTTATACAAGGCTTTAGAGTCACTGTAAAGACTTCAACTTTTGCTGGGCAGAATGGCACGTGCCTATAATCCTGGCACTCAGAAGGCTGAGACAGGAGGATCACCATGAGTTCAAGGCCATCATGGGCTACATAAGGAAGTTCAAGGCCACTCTGAACTACACAGGGAGACCCTGTCTAAAAAAAAAAAAAAGACTTCAACTTTTATTTTGGGTAACATAGGAACCCTAGATAAAGCACTAAGTTCATTTAGTAAGTTACTGCTTTTCATGTTCTTTGAATTAAGTATACAATGCTCACACTAAACACAAGGCCTCCTCCAGAGTTTGAAAACACAGTCCTACAGAGTGCATATCAGATGTCCAGTGATTCTGACAACAAAGTGAGAGTAAAATAAGCTGAGGCATTCTTCCACCTGCTTCCCTTTCTGGATGTCAAAACAGAGATGCCATGCCCCCCACCCATAGGAGATTAATATGACGGATTGCTTTCATCGAAGTTGTTCACTATATGGATGATTTGTAGCCAAGATTCATTCCCTTAAAGATCAGACAAAAGTAATCTTTGTATGGTTCCTTATTTGAGGTTGATTTCCCCAATCATGGGCATAACTAACACCAGATATGGAGATAAACAGTGGGGATTTTTTTCTAGAAAATGGTGAAATTAAAGATTGCAAAGATAGGGGTAGGCAGGCTCTCAGAAAAGGGGCAGGAGTAGAGTGAATCAGGCACTCACAACCCTTGCAAAATTAAATAGATGAATTCAGTCCCAAGCCCCAGATGCCTCAGGAAGGACTGTCAGAAATGTCTGAGATGATCAGAGCTAGGGAGAGAAAGGGCCCCAAAGGGAAGCCTGAAAACACATTTTTGAGAGGCAGAGAGTACCTCTCATAACCTCACTTCCCCCAGGCGACAGGGATGAAAGCTTCTACATCAAAATGAGAAGTCCAAGGAGTTATAGATTTTCTCAACAATAAATAATCTGGAGAGAATGGCCGCCCAACCACCGTTTATAAATGTTAGAAAATACACACTTGTGTGTGGTGGTAGCAGGGAGATGGAGGGTGAAGAGGAGGAGAATTATGGGGTTGTCCCCTCTGGGAAAGGAGGAGGGACACAAATCAGTTTTCACTATGGCATTCTTAGGATTCAAATGGGAGTTAGGGGAGGGAAATATGGTAAAATTTAGAAACCTAAATGACTAGTTTCTCTCAGCAAGAAAACAAACCCTGTACCCCCAGGACCACGGTGCTGCTCTACTTTCCAGCACAGGAACCCCTTATTCGTCTTCCTGGCTCTAGCTGGTGTGAATGCCACCGCCACCCCTGGGGCAGGTGGAGACTCCAAAGCACTGCCCACATAAGCATCCCCATCACACAGACCCTTCTCTGTGGTCTCACTAACTCTTCTATGCCCAAAGATTTATAATAAAAATGGAACTAGAATAAAAGAAAAGGTTCTTCTCCTCAGGTAGAAAAATAATGTACCTACATGACAAGGTGTTAGGTCATTGATTCATTCAATAAATAGTAAGTACCTACTATGTGCTGGTTGTTGCGCATGGAACACAACAGGGAAGAAAAAAAACTCATTCCCTGACTACATGGAACTCACAGTCATCATCATCATCATCATCATCATCATCATCATCATCATTTGTGTTATTATTATTATTATTATTATTATTATTATTTGTGTGTGTGTCCCTGCATGCAAGGCAAGAATTTTGCCACTGAGCTACTTACCCAGCCCTCGAAGTCTTTTAAAATATTTTTAATAGTCAAAAGAGCACAATTTGAATTTGATATGAAAATAATCAGTCAGACCCAGTGTTCTACACACTAACTACACAACAGCTCGCCTGTGCTCTTCTATACAACAAATCTCCTGTGTTCTTCAGAATTGGGGCTATCATGAACAACAGGCTAAGGAACTATTCAAGCTTAGAGGATAATAGAGAACTGTGACAACAAAGTGCAACCTGTAATCTTGGATTATACCTGGGCTAAGGAAAAAATTTTATTATTGTAAGTTGGGGGTGTAGCTTAGTGGTAGAATACCTGCCTAGCAGGCATTAAGACCCTGGGTTTGATACCCAGCACTGAAAAAAAAAATTCAAAATGAAAAAAAAAAGATTGCAAGAGCCAGCGAGATAGCTCAGCAGACTATGTGCCTCCTTAGGCAAGCACAGGGACCTGGGTTTGATCCCCAGCACCACATGTTGCATTGGCCCTGAGCCCAGGCATGCTGAGCTGGCCACTGAGTCTGGGCATGGTGGTGCAGGCCTGTAATCCCAGCCCTGGAGAGGGTGAAAACAGGAGAATCACTATGAGTCTGAGCTGCATAATGAGACCCTGTATCAAATACATTTTTTAAAAAATGCATATGGATGGTAACATACACACATGAGAGAAAGCATGCAAATGTGTTGAAACAATTGGTTGATTCTGGGGAAAGCTAAATGGGTGGTAATTATGCGTACTATTCTGGTAACTTTTCTGTAGGTTTGATATTTTTCAATCTAAAGGATTTAGAGAAAAACAGGAATGTTCCACCCAGTTCCACCAAAAAATAAAAATAAAAAAGAATGAAGTTTGATTCCCTCAATGATTATTACACACAAGCTTACCACCGTGATTTGGTTGGAATGAAATCCCACCCAGAATTTGGCCTTTGTTTTTTGGTACCAGGAATTGAACTCAAGACCTTGTGCTTGCCAGGCAGGCCCTATCCTGCTAAGCTATACCCCCAGCCATCCCACCTAGAATGATCTAGCCCCGAATTAGAAACTTTAGATCAGAGGGGTGGGTGGGACAAGAGGACTCCTTTCTCTTTGATTTATAACCAAAATGGTCAGCAAGTAAAAATGCCTGGAAAGAAACCACAACCCTGGCTCATGTTAGTATAGTTATAAAAAGTATATAATCTTATTGTCATTTTGTGAGACTGACACAAATTAATAAATCATCGCCCTAGACTTGAACACTAAGAAGCATTGGGGACGATGTACAGGGCTAGAGGAAGACAAAAGTGATACTCAGCAAGTAATGGTACCAAAGTATATGTGGAAGAATTACAGATACATGGAGAAAGGGGTGAACAGGGACCAGAATTTGTTGAGCTACAAGCAACATACATATGTTATTTGATTTAACCCTATAACAATTATATTAGTCCATTTATTACTGATAATGAGATACCTGAGGCAGGTTAACCTTATAAAGAAAAAAGGTTTATTTAGCTCACAATTCTGGAGTGTGAAAGTCTAAACAGAATAGTGCTGACTCTAGTGCTGGCTTCTTGTTAGCAGAGTCCAAGATGATACAGGGCATCACATGGGTAAAAGATAGAGAAGGCATACGTTCTTCTCTCTCTCTTCTCTGTTGAAGCTACCAGTTTTCACCCATGAGGCTCTGCACTGCTGACCTCACCTGATCTTCATCATCTCTCAAAGCCCCACCCCTGAACATCACAGGCAGATGAAGTTTCCACTCTTAATACCTCACAGCAGAGACTAAATTTTACTATGTGAACTCTTGAGCAACATACTCAAATCCTATCACAACTGTAGCAACAAGCCAATGAGATGAGTGTTGGTTATGATTATGAGTAGAATTATTTTACAGATGTTTAAAGGTTAAATAATTGTCTCAGTAAAAAGAGCTAAAATTTGAACTTGGTACTCTGTAACTTCAAAAGCCGCTATTCTATCTACTACATGCTTCCCCAAAAGAATAAAGAAATGTAAGGATAAGGCTGTTAAAGGAGCATTTGAACCAGCTTCCTCCTTGTTCCCAGGTCACCCATGACCAATGTCCTTTCCTTCTTCCCAAATAAATACTGATAAGTTAGGCCTAGAAATATGAAGATCAGCTAATCTGGAAGTTCCATCCAGACCATTTCCTACAAGAACTGTAATCAAATTTAGTGCCAAAATGTTTACATTTTTAGATGCCAAGAAAGGAGATTCCAAAGCATCCTTACAGTAGTCCAATAGTCTCTAGACATGACTTTAAGTCTAATTATAATTTCTTTTCCTGTAATTTTAGTCTTTTTTTTTTCTTTTTTCTTTTTGTGGAAATACAGGTGTTATGGTTTGTGTCTAGTTGTCCCCCCAAAGCCTCATGCAGTCATAGGGTGGGG
>NDGN011467170.1:3435-15684 GCA_002564285.1 Tympanoctomys barrerae
TCTCTCTCTCTCTCTCTCTCTCTCTCTCTCTCTCTCTCTCGTACTGGGAATCGAACTCAGAACCTTGCACTTGCCAGGCAGGTGCTTGTGTCACCAAGCTATATCCCCAGCCATCAGTGATCTTCTGAGGTCACAGCTCCTGTGTTCTAGGCCCTGAAGACTCCTCTTTATTTACATGGTGCTCGGTGGTGTCTAAGGCAGGTAGGGAGAATAGCCAGGTGAGTCAGAGGACACGTATGTGGACCCAGTCCTAGCCTCGCCTCATGAGCCATGCGACAATAGCAAGCCAGGCCACCTCTGTTTCCCATTTCTCCTCTGCAAGCTGTCTGCCAGAATCCTTGCCCTTCAGGGTTGTGAGGCTGGAGAGATGTGTGCCCTTCATCTGGTACCGGAGGTGGTGAGTGCCTAGTACACATCGGTATTACAGTTTGTTACAGTTTTCAGGATGAGCACTGACATGTAATTGATCTAGGTCTTCTACCAGGGTGTCCAAGTCACCAAGCCAGACTTGGTTTCCCGATCAGCTGCCACACTCCTCCTGAACTTTTCAGACAGAAAGGAGAAGGCTGCCTGGGAAATGTCAGTGCCCACAAGCTTCCTTCCACCCACCTGGCTCGTCTGCCTGCCCGGCGGTGTGGAGGTGAAGGCACCAGGTGTTGGGCACCAGCTGGGCTGAGCGAGGTCTCTCCGCCTGGTGTTTCCACGTGGCAGTGGCTGGTGAACTGTTAGCTGGAGGGCAGGCTTGGTGAGTTTGGGCCCAGGGGACTGTCTAGGTTACAGAAAGGAGTTGGCGTGTGCCTTGAGCCAGGGGTAGCTGGAGGTAGCGCTTGTCCCCTTGCCACTGGCTTTTCTGAAGCAAGGTACAGACTGAAGCAGATTTCTTTGAGGGAGCAGACACCAAGTGCCTACTGTCTACACATGTCTGTTGTCTTATTTTTATTTCGCAGTAGTCCCATGGGTGAAGGGACGGTCCTCTCTTTACACAGGAGGAACCTAAGGCCTGGAGAGTAGAGTGAGGAGACCTTGCCTAAAGACAGTGCAAATGAGAAGCCTCTGCAGTGGGCATGTGTGTTTCTCCCCAAGGCTTCTGGTGACCTCTGAAATGGGGTAGGGTTCAGGGCGGGCTGCAAGGGAAAGGAGCGGTTTAGTGCCGTTTCATCTTGTCTGTCTACTCCTGGTCTTATCTGCTCCCTTCCTCCCCCATGTCTTTGTCTGTTCTGGGGCTCAGTGGGGCTGGTAGCTTCCAGAAGAAGCAGCACGTGGCAGGGGTTTAGGCTGCAGGAGAAACAGGATGGGCAACAGCCCCTCCTGGGTCCCACCCACACCCCTACTCCCTGAGATGCCTGGCCTTCAGGCCATGACTTGGCTTTCGTCCCCAGTTGGGGACAGGCTGGGCCAGATGAGTCAGCTGGGGTAGTACGTCTGTTCCTAGTACCCAAGGGACCTGCCTCTGAGTCACAGTCCCCAGCTGCCTCCTCAGAGCTTGTGGCACAGCTGAGGAGGGAAGACCTTGGGGTGGTATCTGGGGGCCCCTCTCAGGTGGGAGGGCCAAGGCCTACCCACTCAATCCCAGTGTCCTGCCTGCCAGTGAAGGTCTGAGTGCCCTTCTTACCCTCACTGTCCAGGGGTTGGGAGAGCCAGATGGTTTTCTGGAAACTGACTGTGCAGCCACCCGCCTGAACTTAGGCCTGACAGCCCCTCCTCTGCTGAGGACAAGGTGTTCTGCTCCAGCCTGCCAGCCCCTGGGGCCCAGCTCTTTGACCTATGGAAGGAGGGATGCTCAGGAAAAGTCCCTTGTGAGGCCCAGGCTGCCTCCCCAATCCCCAGAAGTGGCAGCTGAGTGAGCAGAAAGAATTCAGCTGGGAATCCTGGAATCAGGAGAGTACTCCATCTGGTGAGGCTAGAGGACAGGAGGGATCAGAAGTGGCCTGAGGGCCAGGTCCCTTCCCCTTCCTGGAGACTCAAGGCCTTTGTGAATCTACCCACCCATCTCACCTTGGAGCAGTCAGGTGTCCTCCTCCCCTGAACACTGGAGTCAGGCTGGATACCTATGAAAGCCTCACTTTCCTTACCTGTCAAAGTGGAGCTAACCACACTCAATCTGGGGTTGGCGTGAGAATACAAAGATTTGGAAAAGTGTGTATTTTGAAGCGCCAGGAAGGTCAGAGAGGGGCTTGAGGTGGTTTTGTCTATGGTGAGATTTAGCATCCTCATTTGCAAGGAAGAACTGGAAGAGAAAGCTTCACTCCTGTCTCCTCGCCTGGCAGCTGCTGCAGCCTGTGCCTAATTTATGGGGCTGTAAATATCCCCGAATGGGCTGGAATTCCCTAGTGAGCTGCTGGGTGGGACAGCTCCACAGAGCCATAGCCCTGGGCAGCCTCCTTAGTTGTGCTGTGCTAAGAAGCTGTGTGACTCCACTGCACCCACCAAGAAACAGCAGCTGCCTGCACAAATCCTGGCCCTGGCATACCCTCCAGTGCCTTCCCTTGGTGGACAGAGGGGATGAAGAGGGGACCCTGGTCCAGTTCCCAGCTTCCAGGTGTTCTTGCCTTCGGGGTCTTTACAAGCACTCACAGTCCTCACCTATATACGGGGCCTCTCTAGATGCAAAAGATGAAAGGTCTTCCTCAGAGAGAGACTCCAAGCACTGGCAGCAGGAACCAGATGTGAGCTTGTTCTGGAAATACAGTGTGTCTGGGCTACACACATGCAGTAGACAGTGGGCGAATCCCCGCCTCTTTCTCTACTGCTTCGCTGCCGCTGGGTGAATCCCAGAGCATGGGCAGGCTCAAGGGCCTGCAGCCCGGAAGGGGAGAGCGGTGCTGCTGTCCCGGGTGCTGAGCAGGCAAGTCTGAGCTCCAGCGGGGTTTTATTCCCACGGCCCCGTTAGGCCGGTGCTGAGTTCTCGGCTTCTCCTGGGACCTGCTGTCCCCAGTCAACCTCTAGCTGGGCCTGGATCCCACGGACTCCTAGCTCTGATGGGGGAACGGAGCTGCCTTGAGCCTGAGCTGTTCATGAGCTAGAAGTGAAAGGCTGGTGCAGGGCTTCACAAAAGGGAGCCGGGATGCTAATTTGCATTCATGCATTGTCCTAAAGAGTGTTCCATGCAGTGTTACAGTGATCAAAGGTTAAATTAGTTTGGAAAATGTAAGGCTGAACAAAATCAGACAGGTTTCCACCCTGGAGCCTTCACTACAGTACTAGGCATCAAGCCTCTCTAAGAGGATTTCTCAAGCTATGGGACCACGGAAGCCTCTTCTAATGGGGAAAATCATACCCCTGAACAGGATGGAGAAAAATGAGGGCAGGTCTGGGGCCAGTGATGCAGAGGAGCAGCCTCAATCATTTGCATCTTGACCACTGACTCACTCTCTGACCCTGAACTAGTTTCGCTTGCTCCTTTTGATCTCTGCCTGTGTTCCCCACCCATAGATGAGCATGATGCTTGGACACAGCTGAGGATCAGCTGAATGAGCCACTGAATGCACCAGAGGGTGGACTAGGGTCTCCCTGACTCCAGCCAGTGCATCCCAGTAATGGGGAGGCGTGCAGGCTTTGGCCCCTCCTTGATGCCAATGTATAGGCGTCCATGTAGTTTTAGTTTTGGGGTTTGGAAGGGTTTGTTTTGCTTTGTTTTGGAGACAGAGTCTCACCATAGTTTAGGCAGGACTTGAACTCACTTTGTGGCCCATGCTGTCCTCAGACTTGTAACTATCCTCCTGCCCCAGCCACCCAAGTACTGGGATTGCAGTCCTGTGCCACCACACCCAGCTTGGTTCTCTTGGTTTTTGAGACAAGGCCTCACTCAGCCTTGGGTCCCACAGCTAAAAGCTGGCCGCCTGGGTCCCTTCCAGTTTTTTAGACCATGCCCTGGACAGGAATCTCTCTCCCCAGCCCCACTCCACATGAGGCTTAGGGACCAGGATGGACAGGACTTCCTCCCCTGCTCCCAGCAGGGAGCACTCCTGCTGCTTGGTCTTTGAAGACATGGGGCAGTGTGGACTGAGCTGCCCAAAGGTCACAGCAGCTGGAGACCCAGGCTCCCTGTGGGATTCTCCTCCTACCCCTTGTCCCAAAGAAGGCAAAGGAGCCTCTGATGGTAATAATAGAGAGCCATGCACTCCAGGAAGGGGCTCAGGGTGGAAAATGGGTGTGGGAGGGGTGCCTGCATGCCTGCGAGCGAGCATGTGTGGCCTCAGACTGGGAATAGCTGGTGACCTAGGGGATTAGGGGCCGGAGCCCTGGGCACTGGTAGGATTAGAAGGCCCCTGGAAGGGCAGGGCCTCTGGGAGCTCTTTTCAAGGCAGAGTCAAGCAGGCGGGAGATGTAGGCTGAGGGCTCCACACTCCTCGCCTTTCTCCTCCTCCTCCCACCTCTGGCCTAATGTGACCCCCACCCTGCCCCTAGCACCAGGCTGGATTCTAGGATAGCCTGGGGTCCCACTTCCTAGCTCCGGCTCCCTGCTGGGCCCCTGCCATGTTCACAGCCCTTTTCTCCAGCTACCTGACTGACCAGCACCCCAGCCCAGCCCCAGCCCCAGTGCCTCACAGCCTTGGAGCCAGGTGAATCCAGAGAACCTGCGGGAAGGGCACTTGAGGGAGCTTCCACACATCTGTAACAAAGGAAATGCTTTTGTGGGCTCATCACCCTGAAACTACCAGCGCTGCTCGTACCATCTCTTTCCCTTCTAAGATGTGAAGGAGGCCAAGGGGCAGAATCTGTGCCCACCACACCTCTGATTCCCCCACTTGAAAGAGGGAAGCCAATGGCCACCCTGGGCTCGTTTCAGCCACCACAAATGGGGCAAAGCCAGGCTCCTGCAGATGAGCGGCTCCAGCTGACTGCCGTCAACTACACAAACCCTAGCTAGTGAGATTTTGCCCACTTCCGAAGCCCCCAGATTCCATCTGGGGCCATGGGCTCTCTCCTGCCACTGTCTCCCCGCCTGCCTCCCAGGCCCTTGCCCTTGCCTTGCCTTCTCCAGTGATGGGTGGTGGTCAACAAGTGTCTTGTGCCTGCTCTGAACCCAGGCAGATGACCCCACCCTTGCCTCCCCTCCCCCTGTTACCCTGCAAAGTCCCTGAGGCCTCATTATTAGAGTTGCGGTGACCCCCATTGTCTGCCCTGTCTGGCCCTGGCATGAAAGGTAGAGTTTTGGCAGAGAATGGAAGCTCGGCCTGATTCCAGCTCCTCTGCAGCATAGAGCCTGTAATGTGCAGGGGGCAGGCCAGGCTGGGGGCTAGAGGCTGGGGGCTGGGGGTTGGGGGAGCCACAGGGCAGCCCCTGTCACTAGGACAACAGCAGGGAGCCCTGGTGGGGGAGGGCTGGAGGGAGAGCAGGTGGCTCTTTGTCTGGTGTCTGATCCCAGCCTTGAGGAGGCCCCTGAGAGGGGGCCGGCGGCTCTGCTCCCAGCACACGCAAAACCCCTGGGCTTCCTCCCCCTGCCCCTGTGCAGCCCACCCGGGATCTTCCCACAGCCCTGCCCCCATCTGCTCCCTCAGCACCAAGGCCCACACAGGACCCAAGCAGTGCCCAGGAGTGGACACAGAGCCCTGGCAGCCACCACCATCTTTTGGTTCGTTTTCTGCATCTGAGCAGTAAGGTGGGCAGAGCTGTTGCCATCTGGTGCCCTTTTCTGCCTTAAACGTGTCAGTTTAGTACAGTATCATGAGGCCTAGAAGCCACTCTCAGCCTCCACTGGGCTGGGTCTGCACTGGCTTCTTTTGATTCTGAGCCGCAAAGCAGCCTGGGCCGGGGGGGATGGTGGTGGTGCTTAAAGGTCAGTGGTGGTCACTTCACTTCTCTATGCTGATTTTTGTCAGGCTTCCATTTCCTCATCTGTCATGGGGACACTGATAGGGTCTGCTACATCTATTGTAGAGGGGCTAAGAAATGATAAACATGAGGTACTTTGAACAATGTCTGGCTCCACAAAATACTGTAAACATTAGGTTTTTCTGTGCATAATGGTGTGGACAGAGCAGGGATAAGTGAGTTCCTTGAAATATCTGATGTAAACCGAAAACCAGGAGCTGGAGGTGATGTTGCATGCCTGTAATCCCACACTTGAGAGGCTGAGCCAGGAGGATTGTGGCAAGTTTGAGACCAGCCTGGGCTATATAGTAAGATCCCATCTCAAATAAACAAAACAGAACGAAAAGAAAAGAAAAAAGAAAACCAAATAGACGTCATCCCTAAAATTTGGGATGGAAGATTGGGGAATATGTGGATTTTAAAATAGATCTGCTTAGAACTGTGTTCCTGGTGGAGTGCTGGGAGGATTGAAATAGTCTGGGGCTGAGACTGGTGCTCCTGGATTGTATACAAAGTGCTGCTCATAGAATCTGCTTTCCCAAAATAGTTTTGAGTGACCTAATCCAGAAAAGGGGGGAAATATGGTACGGGTTTGGCCTTGTGGACTACACACGCATGCACATACGTGCACACACACACACACACACACACTTCTCTCCAAGGTGCACATCCATTGCCATCTATTTACGGATTTGGTGATGCTGGGTCTCACAGCCAAGACTTTACCTGTGCCAGGCAAACACTGTCTCACTGAGCCACCTGCTCAGCCCATGCAGTACCTTTTAAAACCTAATCAGCCCCCAGTATCCTCTGTAGGGAGGCCTGGCATCTCGGGCGGGAGCGCCCTTTGAGGACAGCACCCCCTGCACCACAAGACAAGAGTTGTTCCCTACTGGGCATGTGAGGAGGGCGCAGGTGGGCTCCGCGAGGAAGAAGGCATGCAAAGGTTAAGGGCTTCTCTGGATGAGATGAATAAGAGGTTGCCTTTTCTAACTGAACCCAGGAGGATTTTCATGGAAAATTAGTGCCTGTCTGTTCATCTAAACATTGCTGTCTGTTCACCCGACATGTCTTGATTGGGTGCTGATAACACAGGGGTGGTGCTAAGGGCCAGGGATGAAGTGCTACCTGGTGGCCAGGAGCTGCAGTCCAGCCAGGAATTGGAGACCAGAGTGAGGGGGTCTTGGAGCAAGTCCATGTGCAAAGGAGCTATGTGGATGGGCCCTGTCTCAGGAGAGCCTCCCAGAGGAGGGTTCTTGGGAGTAGTTGGCAGGAGTGAGTGAATCTCACTATCCCAGGGAGACTGGGTAGGAAAGGGAATTCCTGATGGAGCAACCCACGTGTGCCGAGCTACAGTAGTACGGGCCTGTGATTGCAGCCACTAGGGAGGCTGAGGCAGGAGGACTTCTAGTTTGAGCCCACATGGGGCAACTCAGCAAGACCTTTACTCAAAGTAGAGGGTTTTTTTGTTTGTTTGTTTTTTTCAGAACTGGGGACTGAATTCAGGCTCTTGCGCTTGCCAGGCAAGCACTTATGCTATTGAGCCATCTCCCTGTCCCCTCAGTGGCCAAACAGTTCCTTAGAACACATGAGGCCCTGGTTTGTCCCCCAGGCTCCCACACACACACCTTAAAACAAAACCCACAGAGAGCATCTCTGGGCAGTCACCCAGATGTGGCAAGAAGGGTCCTGGGAGGGCTGGCAGCCAGGAGCAGGACTCACCAGACTGTGCTCCTACACCTGGCAGGGCCCTCGTTGTCCCCACTGGAGTCCCCTGATTTCCCCAGCCCCTCCTGCCTTGCCTGGTGTGGGGCAGGTCTTCTGCTGACGACTTTCCTGCTGCCATTGCCCTGTCCCAGGCCCTGGAAGCTTCTGCCTGCTCCTCCACCCATTGCCCTTCCTTCCTGTTTCCCCACACGAGCCAGTTGGTTGGGTCTGGTGACCTTCAGGAGGCCTTGGGAGTCTTAGGACACCACCTGGGCCTCCCCAGGCAGCAGGCTGGAGACAGGAGCAGGGCAAGCAAGTGTGCCGGAGGTCTGGGCCCCCCTGCCTGCACTGAGTGAGGAGCGACACCCTGCTGAGCCCTTGCTGTCTCCCTTCTCCCACAGTTTGACCCTGGGAACACAGGCTATATCAGTACAGGCAAGTTCCGGAGCCTCCTGGACAGCCACAGCTCCAACCTGGACCCACACAAAAGGGAGGTGCTCCTGGCACTGGCTGACAGCCGCGAGGATGGGCAGATCTGCTACCAGGACTTCGTCAACCTGGTGAGCACTCTGGGCCCTTGCCACTGGAGGGGCCACTTGAAGGTTTGGGTTTAGACACATGAAAGAGACTTAGACAAAAGGACATATTGGCTCACAGCACTGAAAAAGCCTGGGCTTCAGCAAGCCAGAGGGCACCACCAAGGACAGCTGCCAGCTGAGATGTTTCTCCTTGTCTCTGGATTATGCTTCTCTAAGGGCTCTCTATCCTCAAAGCAGCTCCTGGCAATTCCAGACCCTCTCACTGTGGCAGCACAGTGGCCACAGCTGTTCCAGTTCTCACACCCTTAGTCCATACCATGCGGAGAAAGTCTCTTCCTGTGCTACCTCCCGCACAAGGCCAAGGATTTTCTTCCACTGACCTAGATTGGGTCAGTGGGAGGTTGGTTGAGTCTTACCCATCAGTGACCCTTCTGAGGTGGAATCAGTTCCACCAAAATGAAGGGCTGGAAGTAAGGAGGTGGTCGCTGGCAGGAGGAGGAGTTGGGGAGAGGATGCAGGGAGGGCCTCAGGGAGCACATGGTGGAGGCTAGAGTTCATCCTGGCAGCTGTCCAGCATCGGAGGGGCTGAGACTGGGAGGCTTCAGAATCCTCACTGAGCCCAGGAGCAGGGACTTCCTCCTCCCAGTGTCTCATGTGCCAGTTTGGGGCTACCGCGGCAGGATTGGAATGGGTTCAGGTGAAGCAGGTGTATTTTCCCCACCTTGGGATGGATGGGACTTTGGGAGAGGCTGAGCGAATAGCAAGATGGAGGAATACAGGGAGCAGAAGTCTTTGCTTGTATCCCCGTGTGTGACGTGGAGGCAATGCCCTGGTGTCAAGTTGTCCACGGAGGTGGCAGAGCTGCCCAAGCTTTGTGATGTGGGACCCAGGCAGGAAGGGGTTGTTGTCCCAACCTCTTGCCCTGGCCGTGTGACCCATGGAGATCATGTGTACCCGGAGCTGCTGTGGGCTTTAGGGGTAGAGGAACGAGACCTCCTGGGAAGGGAAGCGCACAGCTAGGGGAGCTTCAGCAGAGTGGGGACAGTCACAGGTTTCACAGGATGGGGTGGAGGCTGAGTGTGACATGAAGCCCACCACGACCAGGCTGGCTTGGCCCACAAGGCTCCCACAGCCCTGGCACAGGCTTGCATGCCCCCCTACATGCCTGCCTGGTCTCAGGGTGCAGCAAGGGCTTCCTGGGCCAGAGCAGCCTCTTCCCCAAGGTGAGCTCATGAAAGCCAGTGACTTGCTGCTGTTGGGATTTCTCTGCTCAGTTCTGAGTTGGTGGTCCTGGTCTGGTTTGTGAGACAGCACTGGCCTGGAGCCAGATGAAGCAGGGACTCACGGGGGCGGGGTGGGGCCGTGAGGAGGACAGAAAGCTCAGGCCGTGGCCAGGCAGCCTTGCCACTCTCACTGGGAGAGATCCTCTGGGTCTCCATTTTCGTTTGTACCAAACTTCACTCAGGGTTTTTGCAAGCACAAAATATGATAAAGGAGTATATGTGAAGGTTGTGGTTGTCTCTGAATGTTCTTCCACCCGCCAGGTAAATTCCTTTGCATCTTTGGTACGTCTTTACACGTCCTGTCCTAAGCAGAACAAATCAGACTTGTCTACAGCCCCCCAGGCCCCCCTTATTACCCGTTGCACACAGCTAAGCAGAAAGGGTTGTCCTGCCTGAACGTACAGGTTGTGTGCAGGAATGCCTGGGTGAGGGGCTGAGATCAGGCTTGGGCTTTGTTTTCGTTTTCCATAATTTTATTGAGAAACAAATAGCAATGAGACAGTTTCAAATCAAATTGATAGGACAGTTTCAATAATTAACCAGGCTTGGGCTTTGTTTACCAAGGCTTGCAGGAAGACTCTTTCTGGCATAAATGTTCCATATGAAGCTGGGCATGGCTGGTACAGCAAGACATTGTCTCTAAAATAAAATAAAACAGTAAAATAGATGCTCCATGTGGGTAGCATGGGCTATGGAGTCAGGCAAATGTGGATTTTAAAATAATCCTAGCTGTCTATCAATCTTTTATTTTTCTGGGGCCAGGGAGATGGCTCAGTGGCATAAGGGCTTCCCTGACAAACACAAGGGCCTGAGTTCAATCCCCAGTTCTGCCAAAAAAATAAAAAATACATTTAAAAAAATCTTTTATTTTTCTTTCTTTCTTTATTTGTATTTTAGAGGAGGGTCTACAGGGTGTTCAGGGTCTCACTGCTAGAAAGGACTTGTAGTGACCTGCCTGTTTACAGCTTTCCAAGTGCTGGGATTACAGGCACCCATCACCACGCCCAGTCTCAGTTGCTGTCTCAGCGCAACCCCTGGGGCGTGGCCAGCACAGCAGGCCTGGGGATGGAACCCCAGGCCCCTGCACATCCTTGCAGGCACTTTAATCCACTGAGCTATTTGGCCGGCCCTTATCTATCTGTCTTTTAGAGACAAGGTTTTACTATACAGTTTAGGTTGGCCTTAACTCACTTTGTAGACCAGGCTGCCTTAAATTTATAGTGATCCTCCTTCTTCAGTCTCCAGAATGCTGGGATTATAGGGACATACCTCCACGCCCAGCCAGATGTGGGTTTTAATCCTGACCGATTTACTGTGGGTCCCTTGGGAACTCATTTCCAAGCCTCAGCTCCCGTTCTTATGCTGTGGGAATAATACCATGAACCAGATAATGAAGATGATGCCCGCTCTTGCTGCTGTTCACCCTTGCCTCCCCAGAGAGCTCCACGAGGCCCAGGAGTGTGGTTATGGCAGTGCCCGACACGGCTCTCGGTGTGCTGAGCCCACCCTGCGCTGGCTGCCACCTCTCTGCTGGGAGCATGTGTGAGCCTGTGTGCTGAGCCTGCCAAAGGCGGGGGCAGAAGATAGAAGAAGTAGCTACAAAGTCCTCTGACAGTGGGACCCACGGATGCCCACAGGGCACATGAGCTCCTAGCCCCTGAGAAATAGCAGCTCCCAGCTGTGTGGGCGAGGAGCGGATGGGGGGGCAACTACAAGTGCCCATTTGAGACATCTTGCCTCAGGGGTGGCCTTGGGACTGACAGGGGAGGCAAGCTGTGGCCATGGAGGAAAGATGGGCTTTGCAGTACGGGCTGCACCCTGGCCTGGACTGAACCAGATCCTCCCGCTGCCATCTCCCTCCAGGGCTTGGACCCTGTGCTGAGCCAGGCCTCCCTGCTCATGGCTCCTGGTTTGACCTGGTGCTCCCTGCTTGGCCTACCTGCCTGCAGAGCCAGCTAAGCAAACTCCCCAAATCCTCCCAAGCTGTGGTCTGTGGACACTTCCCCCTACCTCCATCCTGTGCTTCTCACGCATATGTCTCCTCCACCATGCTGGTGGCCGTGGACAGATCCGGTTCCCCCCACCTGCTATGCTAGCACAGCACAGCAGCTGTCACTCTGAACTGTGAAGGCTGATGACCACTCCGTCCTGGGCACTATTGTGTCCCCTGTGTCCAGTAACGTGCCTGACACTTAGGAGTTGCTCAGTGAATTGTGGTGCCTGAGTGGATGGAAGCAGCTGGCTGGAAACAGAGGCAGGCTCTGAATCTGAACTTGGTTGGTCTCTAAAACTCCCTGGGCTTCACACCCCCATCTGGTAGAATGGAGGTGTCGTAGTCCCACAGGTAGACCCTGTGAAGTGCTTAGACTGCCTGACACTCTAAGAATGCAGGGGATATTGCTTCTTATTGACTGTTACAGAGGACAGGGAAATGTGGGGTTCACTCTGGTCAAAGGGACACAGTGGCTGGGGAGAGAACAGAGGGCTCCCCAAGGCCCCAGCTCTGACCCTGTCCCCACCCCATTTCTGCACAGATGAGCAACAAACGTTCCAACAGCTTCCGCCAGGCCATCCTGCAGGGCAACCGCAGGCTGAGCAGCAAGGCCCTGCTGGAGGAGAAGGGCCTGAGCCTGTCGCAGCGCCTGATCCGCCACGTGGCTTATGAGACCCTGCCTCGCGAGATTGACCGCAAGTGGTACTATGACAGCTATACCTGCTGCCCACCGCCCTGGTTCATGATCACTGTCACCCTGCTGGAGGCAAGGATGTGGGTGGGGAGGGGGCTGCCCACCCTGGGGGAGCGGGTGTGGGTTGTGGGGAGAGGAGCCAAGAGTTTAGCAGGAAGAGATGGCTCAGTAGAATAAGCACTTCCCTGGCAAGTGCAAGGGCCTGAGTTCAATCCCCAG
>NDGN011467173.1:0-11003 GCA_002564285.1 Tympanoctomys barrerae
ATATATATATATATATATATATATATATATATAGTTACAGGAGTCTTGCTATACACCCCAGGTTCATAGTGATCATCCTGTCTCAGCCTCCGCAGCGCTGAGATTTCAGGCCTGTGCCACCACACCCAGTCTCAGAAGCCGACACAGCACACCCGGGATTCCAGAGACTGCACAGCATGAGGTACTGGGGATCCAACCTGGGTCTCTGAACTTGCCAGGCAGGGTCTTAGCCTGCTGAGCTATCTCCTTAGTTTCTCTGCTGCTTTCAAATCCAGAGTGACTCAGGCCAAGCCTGGCCTCTGGCTTAAGCCCCCCTGGGTGGTCAGTTGCTAGCTTAGCCAAAGCTTTTGGGACCTCAGCTGTCTCCTATGGCTGTCCCTTAACCAGCCATTATGAGAGTGTAACACTGAGAACCTTAACATGCAGCCAACCCAGACGCTCTGAGTTTCAGGGTCAGGTGACCCATTCTAGGCATGAGGTCCAACCAGTCTCTCCAGGGTGTATGGTGAGCAGGGAACTGGAGCCCCTCACTAGCGACTGTAGCAGACAGCACCTGCAGGATTGTCCCACTGCTGCGTTTCTGCCTGAAGGCCTGTTGAGTGCCTGAATTTCTTTCTGTAGATTTGGTCTTCCTTTGTCAGGAGCCACCATCAGGAGCCTGGCAGAAAGTCCAGGCTGCCCCCTCCTTTCTTCTGTGTTGTGTTTTGCCTCTTTACTGTTTCTCTAGGTTCCAATTTACCTGTCAGGTCCTTCCTGGGCCTCAGCACTCTGTCTCGCTCATTCTATTTTTCCCCAAGATGTTGTTTTTCCAGGGTCTGGATTCTGAATCTTAAAGAAGAGGAATTGTTGCTCACAGCTGCCCCATTTCCAACATGTACTTGAAGCAATACAAAGATCATGTACAAACTTTGCATGTGTTATTATGTTTTTTTTGTGGTTATTTTATTTCATTTCACTTTTGAGACAAACTCTTATTTTGTAGTTTAGGCAGGCTTTAAACTTACTAGGTAGCCCAGCCTGGCCTCAAACCTATGGCAATCCCTTTGTCTCAGCCTCATGAGTCCTGAAATTACAGGCATGTTCCACCACACCTAGTTTCATATGCTATTTTGAAATAAATTTAATTTAAATTTAAAGATAAAGTAAAATCAATGTTGTGAGGCAGGAGTAGTCTCTAAGAGTGAAATTGAGTTCATGGCTTATTAGAAACATGAAGATAGCATAGATTTATTATTTTTTCTTTTTTCCCCTATTTATGTATTTGGTACAGGGTCTCACTATGCAGCGGGAACTTGTGATCCTCCTGTTTTCAAGCTCCCCAACACTGGGATTACAGGTATGTGCCTCTATGCCCAGACTCAGTGGCCAACTTAGTGCTCCTGGGGGCAGGGCTGGCACAGGACTGGGGATCAAACCCTGGTCCCTGCACTTGCCCAAGCAACTGCTTAGTACACTGGGCTATCTTGCTGGCTCTAATTTTTCTTTAAGCAGACAATTAAGTTCACACATGTGGAAGTTACTTAACATTATAACAAGAAATTGTAAGAGCATTTAAAATAATATATCTGAGGTTTTTCCATTGATGTAAGGAACAAAATATAACAGCAAGTAAGGAAATTTATTTTAGCATCTCAAGGACTGAGAGAATAACAGTATTTGGAGGTTTTAAGAAGAGACTGTTTCAGACAGAAGGTACAAAGGAAGTACATATCAGATGGATTCTAGGAGAGCTAGGAGCTCGGGCATAGAATGAGAGGGAGAGGTCAAGTGGAGGACTGAGACGAGGTCAGATTATGTAGCATCTTATATCAATGCTTAGCAACTTGGGGTTGTATTTAAAAAGCAGAGATAATTGATGTGAAGCTAGCAAGCTATGAACTTTCTATGACCCTTCTGATTAGAATATGTTTCCTGTGCTCTTTAAATGATAACTTATAATGGGCAGTGAGATTTAGCAGTTGACAAACTTTTGTATTTAATGGGCTTGCCTTTTAGACGCTAAGAACAAGCATTATGGTATGGAGGTGGGACTTGGCCCAGTGTCTACAGCAAACAAGCTGCCTCACTCCTGAGATGAACATCCTGTCCCGTGAAGGTTTGCTATAAGTTGTTAAGCAACCTATTGTCATGTTTACACAAAAGTGTAAATAAAGGACAGTTTTGTTATGAAAAAGGGGGGAATATATATATATATATATATATATATATATATACAAGAGAGCATAGATATAGAGCTATTTTCCCCTTAGTTCACTGAGTATAAAAGTTTGCACTAATAGTGTTTATACAAGATATCATGTCTGCACCTTGTCCTCTGAATAACTTCTAAAAAAGACAACATGCAATGTATTAATTAATGTAAACATCCTACCAGTCTCTTTTGAAGCTGTTTCATTGCTATTTTATCTTTTTCTTTCATTAAAATGAATACAAGTTATAAAAAGTAAATATAAAAATATTAAATGATAACTTGCAATGTAAGGAAGTAATGTATGAGAGGGGAATAGGATGGAACCAGACAGATATCTTATGAAAGGCTGAGAGACCAGGATAGAGATGGAGATGTAGGTAAGTGTAGAGATTCACGGGAACAGGCAGAAGTAATTCACTGGATTTGGATGGTGAAGAAAGAAAAGTTTAAAATTTATGAGTCACTTCTTACTTTTGATTTTTTTTTTTTTCAGAAGTGGGGATTGAACTCAGTTCCTTACACTTATCAGGGAAGAGCTTATTCCACTGAGCCATCTCCCTGGCCCCTTTACCTTTGATTTTTCAGTAATTCCAAGATACTTTTACACCTGCAGTAGTCCCTCGCTATTTTAAGGTTCGGCTTTCATGGACTCACTGTTTCATGGGTTTTCAAAAAATATTAATCTAAATTATTTATTCCAGATTTTTTGCTATATCATGGGATTTTTTCAGTGAAGTAAGGTATACATATGTTGTTAAAATTACAGAGGTTTATGAGTTTAGAAAATGTTTAATAACAGAAGTGTTTTTGAAAGTGTGGGAAAGGTTTACAAGGGCATGGAAAAGGTTTATAAAGCCTTAAAACATATATAAATATTAAATTAAATATAATGTCTCTACTTAGCTGATTTTCACTTATCGCCATCGTGTCTGGAATGTAACCTCCCCAAGAAATGAGGGACCGCTGTATTCTTTTTAATTAATTGTTTCCGAAAATAAAGAAAATAGATTTCCTAGAAGGCAGTTGGTAACAATAAACTATTGAAATTCTATCAAATATTCTCCAGGGTCAAATATATTCCTCGATAATCCACAAATAAAACCTAAGCAGTAGAGCTACTTAGTATAGATAGACGCTTCTGTATAGTAATGCATATCACCTGCAGTTGTATTGAAATAACTGTGGGAATTGCACATAAATAGGAAAAGTAGTTCCTTATACTTTGCTTTGTTTTCTCAGTCAACGCAATCTCTGAGCCTGGTAAAGGGTGAGGAAACAGAAATCGAAAAGTTAAAGTATTTGGAGAAGTCTCTTTTTTTATGTTATAAAATTTATTCGTGTAAGCATCCAGACACTTCTGGTGGGCAAGATGATATGCAGAGTTCGCTACAAGGTGCAGTGGAAATCGTGTTGGGGAAGACAGGAGGTTGGGCCCTGGCAAGGATCCAAACAGAGGTGAGAGGAGAGAGCGTCCTCTGGGAAAGACTTAAAATAATAATTTAAAGCTTCACGAGGCAACAGATGAGCCAATTTAAACATTAAGCAACAGTACCATCAATAAGAAAGGAAATCAACTTTTATATGTACCAAAAGGTTGCAGGGAAAAGGAGGCAAATTTGCATTTGTCGAGGTACAGATAGGAGTGTTCTGCAAGAGGGGCACTAATTATTATCAATGGCAAACCCTGCAAATAAAATAGAATCCAAATCACTGTCACAGATTTCAAAATTTACGTGTATTAAGGCAGGGCAGTAAGACGCAAGCTATGGCCTGTCGAGCATTTACTCCGTGGACGCTCTCTACAGAAGCACCTGGCCAGTGAGTGCTCAGTGATCCCTGTGCGCTCCGGCGGGTGCTAGATACAAATCCGTAGACCCATCTGCCAGGGCGAGCCTCAGCCCCCGGGGAGCGAGCCACGGAAAGCAGGAAGCTTGAGATTCCATGTCTTCAGGTCAGATCAGAATCCCAAATACACATTTCAGGGTTGTATTTTCGGTTTTAAAGATACTTTCCTTGAACATGTCCACGATGGTTAAAATAATAATAATTTTTTAAAACAGTAAAAAACAACAACAACAACAACAACAAAAAAAAGAAAGCCATTTGAAGGAGCTGACCTTCCTCACTCATCCAAAAGACTTCATGGGGCTCCAGTGCGAGGAGGACATTACAAGTCCTGGTTGTGGCCTTGGTCACCCCATCTGCAAAGGCTCTTGCTGACGTTTAAAAATAAGGATGAAGAAGAAAACAGGAAAAACAAGGAACTTCAGTGGGACGATGGGCCTCCACCACTTGGAGAATATCTCCGCAAGCTCCGCACACGCTGGGCCACCACGGTGTCCGAGATGCCAGGCAGGCCTCTTCCACCAGGTAGATAGACGGCGCCGCGCAGCTCTTCCATGGAGCCCAGGTTCCTCCACATGCCTGTCTCTTCTCCTTCGGCTCCGCCAACAGGGGAGAAATAATTGTTGATAAACACGGAGAGAAAAGCCTCTTTGGGATGTCTTTCATCTTACTTCTTTCCAACTCCCAGGGCAGAAGGGCTCCATTCTCGAGATTCTTGGGGTCCTTCTCTCGGACGGCCAAGATCCAGTCCCCGGAGTCGCTGGCCCTGACGCCTGGCTGTGTGTCTCCTCGTCCGAGTCCTCGGAGCTGGAGTCTTCGTGACTCTGCTCAGCCTTCCACCTCTTATACCTGTCGATAAGCTCAGTCAGATAGGATGTCTTATCGGCGTTGCAAATGATGAACTTGTGCTTCAGCAACTCCTTCGCCGTAGGTTTAAAGCTCTGTTGCTTGTTCAGACAGGCCTCCATGACCTCCCTGACGGGCTTGCTGTAGTTTCCCTCCAGCGTTGAGGGGTAGTTCTGTGGAAAGAGGAATAGAACCTTCATGGGATGAAGCTCGGAGTGGGGTGTCCCCCCTTGCCAGCTCTGTAGCCGTGATGCCCAGGACCAGATGTCCACCCTCGAGTCACAGGCTGACTGTTTGACGACCTCAGGCACCTTCCAGAAAGGGGTGTCCATGAAAGTGTTCCTCTTTATCTGGGTATTGGTCAGCTGGCCAACCCCTCCGAAGTCAGCCAGCTTCAACTCTCCATGTTCAGAGAGCAGAACACTGACCGCTTTGATATCTGTGTGGATCTCGCTGAGCGCAGGCAATCGAGTCCCTTCAGGATCATTCTCAATATGGTGGCGATCTGAGTCTCGTCTAAAGGCCAGGTTCTAACAGATCCAGTGCAGAGCCACCACCAAGATACTCCATTATTATCCACAACTTCGTGTCCTTCAGAAAGAATCTATAATATTTGGTTACATCTGAGCTGCCACACTGGCTCGGTACTGTGATTTTCTTTTTATTTATTTATTTTTTTAGCACTGTGATTACTTGTGGAATTGTCTTCTATTTCATTTTCAGCTTCTTCCAGATCAGTGATTTTTTTTTTTTTTTTTTTTTTTTTTTTTTTTTTATGACAACCACCTTCTGAGTCCGATTGTCAATGCCTTTGAACACCTCGCTGAAAGAGCCCTCTCCAATCTTTGCTAGTTTTGCAAAAATCTCTGGGTCTGCTTTCAGGTTCTGCAGGCCCGGCAGGCCCGACTGCACGTGGGAGTGCGCAATGGAGCGGAAGGGCGCTTCCTGGCCAGGAAGGACAGGACTGGGGCTGTGAGCAGGCCGCGGGGCTCAGGGGCACAGAGTGGGTTGAGTTCCCATGAGCGGAGCTGGCAAGGCCGCAAGTACTGAGTGAGGAGCCCCCTGTGTGGAGTTGCGGGAACCAGACAAGGCCTAGGCCTGCGCGCTGGAGTGTGCCCTGGCATAGCCAGCCAAGCCCTCGAGTGTCCCTGGAGAAGTCTTTAAAGGACCTTTTCATACTTATGTATATACAAAATAGGATGGTTATACAGCTATTTTCTCTTAGTTCAATGGGAAGAATGGTTTTTTACTAATATTGCTTAGGCAAGATATCATGTCTGCATCTCGTCCTCTGAATAACTACTAGGAAGACAACAATATGAAAAGTATTAATTACTGTAACTGTCCTACTAACCTGTTTTGAAACTGTTTCATTGCTATTTTATCTTCTTTCTCATTAAAATGCATTTTTAAAACAAGGAAAGAAAAGTTAAAGTAAATTGGTACACACAAGGTATTAAGTTAGCTCTTTCTAATTCAAGTCCTAGACTCTTTGAGCTAACACACTATTGTGCTGTAAACTGCTGGATTTTAGGGAGAACATACTGTGCATGCAGATCCGTCATGACAGGTGAAGTTTACTGTCATCAAAGCCACAATGTCAGCAATTTACCGACCCTGAAAATAAGGGGATTTAAAAACGACCCTGAGAGGAAATATATTGAAGCAGTCAGTAATTTTGTTTACCTAAAATAACAATGCATTGCAGACAAGCCTTCCTGGAGAAAAATTTCATCAGGAAGCATTTATGACTGTGGGATCCCATCCCCCGCACCTTGTAGTTTAATTTGTTCATATTGCTGGGGTATTCTGGCTATCCTATATCTTCCTATCACTCAAGGACTGTCAAGGAGAAAGCTGACATTTAGGGCACTGACCTCAAGGTCATCCTATTGTGTTTAGAAGCTCTCTGGCATTTTTTATTATTGCTTGACTCATCAGTGCTGCCTGAGCCCCAGTTTCCTTATCTGGCCTCTCTCTGAGGAAGAAAATTACAAACGCCCAAGTTGTGTGACCTCTTTCATGTCACTGTCAGTTGAGGCAGGGAACTCGGCAACAAGTCATTATTAGACATTATATAGCCCGACACTTAGTGGAGCAAAATGTGTAAGTCTGGACCCAAGGTCATGTTCTGATTTCTTACCTAGGCACAAAAATTGACACGGCTAAGTAAAAACAAATGATAAATGTACAATCATAGTTATAACAAAAGGATTTGAAGTATGCCTATTTGGGTTCCAATCCCAGTTATCTCTCTTTTTTATGTTTTTGGTACAGGGTCTCACTATGAAGCTCAGAAGCCTAGTGATCTTTGTGTTTTCAGCCTGCCCAGTGCTAGGATTATGAGTGTGTGCCACAATGCCCAGTCTCAGTGGCTGGCTCAGCACCCCCTTGGGGTGGGAACTGCGTGGCATGTGGTGTTGGGGATCAAACGCTGGTCCCTCTGCTTGCCTAAGCAGGCACTTAATCCACTGAGCTATCTCGCTGGCCCTCAAAGCTCAGGTATCTCATTCTCTACTTTGAAAAATAATTTTTCTTACTTTTCTCAGTTTCCTTTCATAAAAAGGATTCAATAAATCTGTGAGCATGAAGCCTCTGGTGTGATGCCTAGCACCACCCTTGTGCAATAAGAAGTCCTTCGTTTCATGCTGATCCACATTTTGACTTGGTAACCTCTGCTGTTCAGCACTGTCTGTGTTTACCATACACTTAATTTGTGAATTGTGGCTATTGTTGTTTTAATATAACATTTCACTGAAATTTTCTTAGTTTCATTGTGTAATATTTAACTGGATGACATTTGTTATTTACCCTAGACCAAGCACTGTATCACTCGGTTTGTATGCATTCATTTCACCACTCATTGCTACAGTGTTTGGTTGCTGTATAACTGTTGCTAACATCCACCCACTTCTTTCTAAAGATGAGGAAACTGGGACTCTGAGATGTCATGATAATTGTTGAGATTATAAAACTCCCAAAAGAAAGCACAGAAAATGATACTGAAAACCACAGCTATTTGATTTAGAAAAGTTGCAATTATTAGATTTTTAATATATCTCAAGATGATTTCATAAATCTCTGTAACTCGGAATTTTTAAAAATTGGAGGTGCAGAATTCTTTATTACAAATCAGAAAGGACTCAGAGAACACACTGATGAGGTTACTGCTAGAAGACATATAGTATATTTTCATAAGCAATAGGATATGTCCTATGAAAAGACTAATTTGTTCTTTTGAAGAAAGGAAGTAGCTGTACTTATTCTAGGTTGATATCAGAAATCATTTATCTTACAGGACATGTGTTTTGTGCAGCTATATGTTTTAGAAGCAGAAGGCATAAACAGTATATTATAAGTTATCTGGGAAATAACATCTCCAAAAATTAGAAAAAGAAAAGAACAATTAGGAGAAACAAACTAAAACTGAGCAGGTCTGTAGAACTCTCTGTCTTTCCTTCTTTGTGTGTGTGTAAAGTATGTTTGCACATGTAAAGTGAATACATGCATGCACACACAAATTGATTCCTACTAATACATCATATGAATCTCTTGACTATTCTGGATAAATCATAATTATTTTGCCTTGATAGTCAAGGACTTAACTAATACACCTGAGTGTGGAATTTTGGTCCCCTCTAAGCTCATCTTATGAATATAACATCTTGAGAAAGTCTCTTATGCTTGTTCAGTCAAATATTTGTCATCTGCAAAACAAAGTCATTGAGAGAGATTATCTTTACCTTCCTAGACTTGTAATATTCTAAAACAGGATTCCACAAACCTAACACTAGCTAATACGGTAGAATTAGACTGTGTTCACATAACTAATCCCCAACATTACCTGATCATCCCACTTACAAACAGCATATCTATTTACATAACTTTTGAATAGCAAACGAATGAATTATAGGTTATAGTAGTTTCTCAATATAAAAATGATCCTAGTTCCTTAGGCTTTCATATCTACTCACATCCTAAACCTGACTCAGTTTCTCTGCTTTATTGAGTGAGATTTGGATAAATAAATGGTCCGTTTGTCCAGTAATTTCCATCAATTTAATAAAGTATAAACTACATAATTTACTCACTAAATGATCCTATAGCCTCCCTCCCTTTCCTCCCCCTCCCCCAAGTCCCCTCCCTCTCCTTCTCTCCATTCCTTCTTCTCCTCAGTTTCTCTCTGTAACTGAAATACTTCCTGGATAACTAGCAAAGATTACTACTATGGAGAAAACATGGAACACAAATGAACTTATAGCTGAAGACATCTCAGATAAGCCAGATCTTAGGCACAGGGCAGCTGACCACAGAAACATGAGTGAGGTCAGATGTGACCAGAACCTCTCACTTGAGTCCAGACTAAATTGTTAGCACTTAGAATCATGAGATAAATTAGTGTATCTTGTTCAAAGCCCTCAAATAATGTGGTTTGTTACCCAGAAAACACCAAGAGATTTCTATCTGACTTTTCCTTCATGAATATGTTCACATACCATTCAAGCCTAGTCTTGACATATCTTCAATGTAGCAAGATCTAGGCATTTCAACCTTGTGAGGATTAATCTTGTCAATTTAATTGGACTGAGAAATGTCTGGGAAATTAGTAAAACTCATATATTAATAAGCTTTCCCATTGCTGAGGGAAAATACCAGACACCCAAAATTTAAGGAGGGAAAGCCTCCCTTTGTGCATGCCTCTAGAGAATTCAGTCTATAGTAAGCTGGCCTCAAGACACAGCACTATGGTGGAAGGGTGACTGAATAAAGATGCATAGATCACGATGGCCAGGAAGGAAATCAAAGTCAATCAAGTTGACAGTGCATGTGAACTGTTATTGAATACCTCAGAGATTACTGGGTCATGAGGGCTCTGCCTTCATTGGAGGATTCATTCATCAGTGAGATCATAACTTGATGGCGTTATTGGAGTGTGATAGAAAGAAGTGTTTGGTCTAGTTAGAGGGAGTGTATTATGCAGGTGTGACACTGGGACTGTATCTGGACCAGAAGCCTCCCTCTGACATTTTTGCTGTCTGCTCCCTGGCTGCTGTGAGGGAAGCAGGTTTCTTCCACCATGGGCTTCGATGTCCTGCTTCAGTTTAGGCCCTCATCAATGAAACTAGTCAACCAAGGAGTAGAGCCTCTGAGACTGAGTAAAGATCTACCTTTTACTCTTTAAGATTATTTTTCAAATAATTTAGTCATAGCACTGCAGAGCTTTCACAAATCTTAATTAATCATATTTATGTGCTAATTAAATAAAATTTTTAGTGACAGATTACTAGATTCTAACCAGCTCCTTACCATATTAGTTACTGTCTACACTAGGTTATTTGTTGGTATCTTGCCAAATTATGAAGTTTCCTCCTATATCATGACAATTGAAGTTGTTCAAATCCATTCTTTCTATATTTCTTAACTCTCTCTACTTTAGGGTTTTACAAGTGAGAGAAATTGCAAGAGGGCAAAGAAAAAGCATAATTGCTCTCAGAGGAGGGTATGGGGAAATAGTAGAAGGACATGCGACATTGACAGTGCCTCTCATTCAGTCTACTGTAAGTTACATCAGTGTTCTGGGAAGGTGAAACAGTTGGCAGAAATCTCTGTAGATTCTTGTACTTCCTGCCTTCCAAAGTAATGCTAACATCTTCTCTGAACTTTTCTAACACTGTTCTTACAAAGGCTTTGCAAATATATACTGTGTCCCATTATATTGGACATTTCTAGATTGTTTCTACTTCCCATGCTTAAACTTAGGAAGTATTTCAGGAGAAGTTGAGCATTTCTAATCAAAAAATCTGAAATTTTACATTCCCCCAAGTGTGAAAATTTATGAGTGGTGACCTAACCACCACAATGGGAAAATTTCCACCATGAAATTTTTGGAAAATTTCCACCATGAAATTTTTGTGGTGGTCTTAGTAATGAATACTTAAGCATGCATCATTCTTATTTCATCAATTAAATGAAGTCCACAATTTCAGTTAGTCTTTGCTTAATATCAATTTTTGTGTCAACGTTTCCAGATACAATTCAGGATATTACATTACATTTATTGGCAGAACCGGGCATTGAACTCAGGCCCTTGTGCTTGCCAGGCAAGTGCTTATTCTACTGA